>CAUYON010061337.1:0-10284 GCA_963573935.1 Arctocebus calabarensis
TTGGTAAAGAAGGGACATTTCTCAAACTGATAGAGGCCATCTACAGCAAACCCACAGCCAATATCATATTGAATGGAGTTAAATTGAAACCATTTCCACCTAGATCAGGAACTAGGCAAGGTTGCCCACTGTCTCCACTGCTCTTCAATATCGTAATGGAAGTTTTAGCCATTGCAATCAGGGAAGAAAAGGCGATCAAGGGTATCCACATAGGGTCAGAAGTGATCAAACTTTCACTCCTCGCAGATGATATGATTGTATATCTCGAAAACACCAGGGATTCTACTACAAAACTTTTAGAAGTATCAAGGACTACAGCAGTGTCTCAGGCTACAAAATCAACACCCATAAATCTGTAGCCTTTATATATATCAACAATAGCCAGGCCGAAAAAACAGTCAAGGACTCTATTCCTTTCACAGGAGAGCCAAAAAAAGATGAAATATTTGGGAGTTTACCTAACAAAGGATGTGAAAGATCTCTATAAAGAGAACTATGACACTTTAAGAAAAGAAATATTTTTTTTAATAATTTTATTGAATCATAATTATGTACATTGGTGCAATCACAGGGCACGATTCATATACATTCAGAAATATTTTGATCATACTGTTACAGATATCCTTCATGGCATTTCCTTGATCTCTATATAAAGACAATAATACTCTACCTTTAATAAGTTTCACCAGTACCCTGCTAAGATGCACCGTAGGTGTGTTCCCACTAATTGCCCTCCCTCTACCCATCCTCCCCCCACCCGCATCTTTTTCTTTAACCAATTGCCAAAGAGTCTTTAACCCCGACCCCTGTAACCTATTATCCTGGGCTCTGAGATGTCTTGCCATTTCAGACCAGACTAATGTCTACCTTCTGTGTTCTGATTTATGACGTCATGTGTATTTCCTGTCTCCCTAAAATGTATAAATCCCGACCGTGGCCTGACCACAGCAAGACCCCCCTCTCGAGGATCAAGGGCCTGGCTACTGGGGCCATGGGAGCACATATTCCGCTCAGAACAAACCTCTTCAAATACTTTTTTCCAGAGTTTGAGTTCTTTTCCAGTGACACAGAGCACAAATTAAGGCCATTTGATATTTTGATTCCCTTTTCAGGGCTTTTCATATAAGTGTTCAGCACATTCAGTTTAGAAAAGGAGAATGTGAGGTGCCGTTTATGAGTCTGGAGATGAAAGATGATCTCAACATCAGGCAATAGGAACGGGAAGTTAGAGGATACGAAACAAAAGGAAATCTGTTTAGACTGACTGGGAGGGAAGTGAACAGAAAATAATCACGGTTGTCACCACTAGGAATGCGTTGTTAGAAGGCGCTGGGATGTCTTTTCTGAAGACGTGTCCGCTGGTGCAGTCTGTCCTAGAAGGCCTTTACTCCACTTCCACAAGGGCTTCCTGGTATAGGGAGCTTTTCTATCTCAATCGGTATATTCAAAAGTGGCAAAAGATCTGACATCCTCTAACAGATAAATACATAGACAGTGTTTTTGAAAGCAAAAGGGCTGCCTGCTATCACAGAGTAAAATGGGTCAGCATGTTTAAGGTGAAAATGTGAATTAAAAGACCTCAACATTTTTTTAATGGCTGCATAGGTAACTCAAAGTAGATTCACAGAAGTACTTGAGAATGTGTTAATTAGCATATGGATAACACTTTATAATACTTTCTCCAAACATGGTCTCAGTCTAAGTGCACAAAAACTTTGGAGAAATGTGTTATTATATGTAAAAATGTGTGATTGTTTGCCTAAGGCCACACTGTAAGTAATGGGCTAAGTTAGAATTACCAAGTGTTCTAACTTTTGTAGTTTATCACAGACTGATTAGCTCATGTGGGGAATATATATTTGAATTAACTCAAGAATGACCCAGCCATGACGACAGAGGTCAAATGATTTTAATGTAATCTTTCATTTCAATAAGAAGTAATTTCGTATTTATTATTTTAGTAATAACAAGTGACCTCAGAGGGAGCTGAGAAAGCCTTTGAAGATGGTTAGTAGAGAACGTAACATCTGCAGATTAGAATATAATTGTCTAACTTTGGATCCCAAATTGTTAGTCCCAAAACATATCAGAAAAGCCTGCCGAGTACTTGTGAAATCAAAGGTGTAGTGAGGAATTAGCACAGAGCTTAGAAGCACCTGAGTCAGTCTGCCCTTCCAGCTTTCTGTACTCAGGGACCACTAGCTTTTCTCCTTGTAGGAAGCTATTATTTTGCATATTGTAAATTTTAAGGTCACAAAATATAAACAAAGAATAATTTAATGTCATCATGGCTGTGAAACAATATTGGTATATTCAGCTAAACAAATATAAAATGAAGAACAACGATCTTGATTTTTTAATGGTTTTAATTTGTTTTTAAAATGTGTCCTCTGAGACATAATCTTCAATATTAAAGAAAAATGCTGATCTCTGAGTTTGAAGACATAAGACCCTTTCCTTGTCTATTGAAATGCATCCATAGAGACCTGGTGAAACAATGTATAAAATGCTGAAATCTTCGGGAAAATCCATCACTTCTCAACAATGTCACAAATTGAATGTGTTGTGCATGGATTCAACCAAAAGATCAGTCACCAAATAAATGGAATCAGTCAATGTGTTGAGTCTCAGCAGAAGCTGTTCGTCATGAATAGTCACTGTTCTTTTGTAGAAACAGTGAAGAAATTTGTACTAATATGCCAACAATTCTTCTATTAAATAAACTGCTGGGCTTACAATTAAATGTCTTTTGTGATGATATGAATTCTTGTAATTAAACATCATGACTACAAAAATATGTATTTCTATTATATTTATAGTATTTCTTATTGTAAGAATCTGAGTGACTTGGGATGGATAAAATAAAAGTAAGAAATTAAAAAAGGAAGCACAGAGTGAAGGGCTCATCCCTGTTATCCGAGCTACTCAGGAGCCTGAGATGGGAAGGCCTCCTGCGGCCAGGAGTCCATGGCCAACCTGGGCTACACAGCCAGATTCCATATCTAAATAAATTAAAAATAGCAGGGAGGCCTGATAGCAGGCAGCAGCTGTCCAGCTTCTCAGGAGGCTTCTTTGAGATCAGGAGTTTGAGACTACAGTTAGCCATGACGGTACCACAGCATTCCAACATGGGAGACAGACTGAGACCTGTCTATAAAACACTACATTAAAAACTATCACTTAACGTAAACATACCTAATATGTAAGAATCACACATGTATTGTCTCCCCAAACGTAAAAACCCCAGAGGCAGTAACGGAAAAGAATATCACCTAAAAAGAATAACATCATTCATTTTTCTGTTAGAATTATCATTGCAAGTTTTTCTTCTTAATTTATTTTCAGGTCACTTAGGTTATTAATGGTAATTTATATATTTTTAATCCTGGAAATCAGAGATTTTATCTAAATAATTTTCTTTAGATTTTATTATTGCAAATATACATTAGAGGAGTCATATCTTTCCTGGGACAATAAAAATCTTGAAAAAAGGTTGAAAGTCTACCCAATGCTCAGGGAATCTTTATAAGTGATCATTGTTTTCAGAGCAGCTCTTTCCTGAAATTATTCTAAAATATAAGTGAAGTAAACCGAGTCATGGAGATAGAAAGATGGACCCCAATTTGATGCAAAAATTGATAAAATGTATTACACATGCAGGGGGCTCATACCATAAAGGCATGCAGCCCCAATGCCAGGTGGGCAATCCTTTTATACCATTTTTCTTGCATGGTCAGCAAAGCAAGCTAGCACAATACAGAAGCTAATCATAGCAGTTTAGGCAGGGTCGCAGGGTAGGGGGTACATATTGGTTCATAAATCACAAGATACATTACAAATTCATTACTTCATGGGTCATAAGGTGCATGGTTCATACATAGTTCAGGGGTACAAAGTACTGGCATAAGAGTTGGGTAAGTTTCAAGGAACTCGGGTCTTTCCACCAGGGGGGTATTGCACCAGGGGCTTTAGAGCACACCCCTCCCTTCCTTAGAGCACACCCCTCCCTGCTTATCTCTTCTTCCAGAATTTAGCTCCTCCGCCCTTGCGGGGCTTGGGGCTGAGACACAAAACACTTCCCCTTTGAAGGGTAAAGGGTTTGTCATATTCTTTAAATCTATGGGTTGGGGGATTAGTAGCAGGGGCAGGGGGCTTGGTTATTAAATAAGACGTATGAAAATCAGTATTTTTTTTCACACAAAAAATAAGCTTCACAAAAACTGCAAAAAAACCCTCACTGATAATCTAAATGGGATGACCAGCTTTAAACATATCTTATTAGTTTTGTTGTTAGCGTCATATGTCAGATCGTAAAATTTGGGCAGGTGATACAAAAATGAAAAGATATTTGAAAAATTATTTCAAAATATTTCAGAATTAACTTATGGAAGACAGACAGCAGCAGTATATTTGGAGAACATAAATAACTAAAAATCACAAGGAGTGAAAATGTCATTGGCATTGAAATTAAGGGACAAGTGCAAGATTCGAGGAAAGCTAACTATTATATCTTATTACGCTTTTGCTTTTATTTGTATTGGTATTAAATAGCATTTGAAATAAAATAGAAATAATTCTGATGTGCCATGAAATGGTATCTCTGCTGATTATAAAATTCTCCCAAGACAGGCTTCACAGAATATGAAATGAAACACTAACCATTTATCTGAGCACTCTGCATTTCTGTGTTGACACAATAATATTTCATTAAACAGAACTATTATCTTCTGCTGTCCTTTCCCTGACCCTCAAGTTTATCTTAATTTGTTTTAGATTTTGAAATGAAAGGAATGCAAATAAAACGATGTTGAATCAGGGTTGAATATGCTGCATTCTTATTTGCTTCTGGCCCTCCTGTACAAAGCTTCCTTGGCCTGTCCTGACTGGAGAGTTGCTCTCCCTCTGGCCTCCCAAAGCATCTGGTGTCTTTTGTACTATTCATCTAGTAATTTGGCATTGTCTTATGATGTTTTAATAACGACCTCATATTCGTTCATACACTTATTTACCCATGAAGGTACCTGGGCCTTCACGATAGTCCAGGGAGTTTAGAAAGCCCAGGTATTGTTTTTTACACTGAGAGAAAGAAAAAATAGAATTTCACATATTTGCTCAAGGTTAATTGGCTTCTAAGGGGCTGCAGCAAATCTAAAAATACAGAATTATTATATATTATGTTTTAAAACATTGTAGTATTCTTAAATTCATGTCAAAATTTGAAATCCCCAATTGGAATCATTTGAATCTACCACGTTTAAAATCAACTATTCATTAAGCTTTCCTACTTTAACTAATTGTAAGATCTACAGTAGACTTTTGGAATACCATTCTTATTTTATGGAGCACTTGATAGAGAGATTACATAATTAGCCCCATGGCTGTAGTGTCAAGGCTACAAAATCATTCCTCATATATAAGGCTGCTGACTTTTTCTCTATACTCCATGTTGCTTTTTTGGTAGGGAATAAACATAGTTATTAGTAAATCCCTCCTTATACTCTACAGTATATACACACATAGTAAGTATTCTATGTGTGTAAGCTACAATACATTTTAATTTAATGTAAAACATTTTTAATTGCTCTCTACCTACACCTATAGATATGTATTAGATATATAAATAGATAGATGAGCAGATCACTGCCATTTCTCAAAGAATTCTCTAATATTTTAATGAAAATAATTAATAATTTTAAAGGGTAAGTCAAATGTAGGAGAAAGGAACTCTTAGGAAAAATGTGTGTGGCATGTTTAAAGATAAGCTTATGAAATACAGTTGAATTACTGAATTCAAAGGGCAGTTTATCAAACTGTGACATGTTACAGAAACAAGACAAATTTCAGACAAAAATCAAAGTGGTAAATGTATTAGAGGTAGAGGATAGTTATTAGGCAAATGACACATGAGAAGATGCATCCTTCCAACTTTTTGAATATCACTGACTTGGACAATTATAACCAGGAGGAATTTTCTGCTACAGCATCCATCAGCTTATCACAAGCCTCACCCTACACAAACCTTTAGCGGAGACACTCTCTCTTTTTATGCACATTCATTTATATATTTCCCAGGTCCTGCTGAAAAACTACTGGTCCACAAATGCAGACAATTGATGATAGGAGAAGACACTGTCACTGTAATTATCGATCTCAAACTTACATAACTTGCAGAGGACTCAGAAAGAAGGCTAGAAGTAGTACGTATGCCAACAAAAATTGTTACGCACTAACTCAATTCAGAACTTTCAAGAAATAGCTTTAGGTAATGGAAAAGACTATGTAAATATCTTCTCTAAAAAGGAACATATCAGGATATGTGCAAATTGATCTGCCTTCCAGAACAACTATAGAAATGAAATCTACCATAATCCTAGGTGATAGTGCTCAGGAGCCGAAGAAATACCCTGTGATCTAAAAGAAAGTTTCTAAATAGATGAAGTAGAAAAAATAAACTAACGTGTATCTTAGGAAAAGCTAATGTCAAAAATGAAAGGGAATATTTTCCTGGTTCTCTTAAGTAATATCACATTTAAACTCAGAGAATAGATTATTTTATTCACAAATTTAACATTGTTCTTTTATCTCTTAAATATATTCTTCAGAATTTCAATTTTTTCTGCTTCCAGATCAGTTTTTCAGAAAACGTTTATATTTCATTCTGGTATTAAGAGTTATTTTCTCATGGTATAAGATTCTGGGTTGCTATTTTTGCTGTCACGTAATAGAAGAGATAAAGGGCCTTTCTGGTTGTTATCAAAAAGTCATTGCCTAGTCTCTGATTCTAATGTGTTGGGTTTTTGAGCTATTACAATTTTTTGTCTCTCAGAATATTTATAAGAAGTTTTAAAACTCAGTCTCCTGAAATTTATTATGATAGATTTATATGAATTTTTTACCAAATTCATTAATTAAATAAATATAAACAGAACACTTTCATCTGCTAGGTAGTATTCTGGGCACTAGTGGCAAACATGAGGGAACAAAAAAAAAGACAAAAATAAATGCTGTTACGTGATCTGCTTTTTAGGTTTATGGGGGGACAGATTAATAAACAGGACATAAAATCAATGTCCATTTAAATAAATTTCAAAGTAATAATTATGCTGATAAGAAAATAGAGTAATGAAGAGAAGAGTTTGTGTTGCTAGTCAAGAAACCTTTTTAAACACAATGAGCTATATAGGGCTCCTTCACAAAGTAACTTTCAGGCAAAGATTGGAAGGAGACTCTCTGCATAGATACCCGTGGGACCTGCTGGTCTGGGGAGGTGGGGAGCCAGTAGGAACCTGACCTTGAATGCTAGAGGGCTGGGTCTAAGGGTGGGGACAGAGCAGAGAGCCAGATAAAGCACAGAAAGAGGAGAGGAAGCAATATGCCTAGGGTTTTACTGGCCCGTTAAGGAGTCTTTTATATTTGCATTTATATCGAGTGAAAGATTATTTTGCAAGCATTTGAGCAAATGAATAAGTTGATTTAGATCAAGTTTTATAAAGTACTATTCTGGCTGGCTGTGCTGACAAGAAAGTGTAGGCAAGTTAGAAGAAGGGAGGCTATTTCTGTAATCCAGGCAGGAGATAAAAGTGGCATGAATCAGGGTGGTAGGACTAGAACGAGAGGAAAGTGGTAGATTCTGCACATATTTTAAAAGCAGAGGCAACAGAATTTCTTGAAGTCTTTGATGTGAGGTGTAAAGGAAAAAAGAAGAAGTTATGATGACGATTTTAAATTTTTTAATGAGAACAACTGGAAACATTGAGTTGCCAACACCTAAAACAGATGCATTTGAGATAATTTTAGATATCCAAGTAGAAATCGTGAGTGGGAAGTCGAATATATGTGCTTGATGTTTGATAGAGAGAATGATCTAGTCTAGGGAAAAAGTGTAAAACACATGTTGACTAAAATTGATCTTGGAAAGATGTCAGGACTTATATATCCTGACATATACCCAGAGGCAATAATGCACCAATTTTTCTGCCCATTTTTATTCTTCTATATGTGGCTGATTCTCTGCTTTTTCAATTCATTTTTTTACCAAAAATATTTGTCATTGTCTATCTTCTCTGTTATTATCCTTCAAGATCTCAGGTTCACATTGTGTTATAATAATGCTTCTACTTTTTATTCCTTTTTACTTTCATATTCAATGTAACTGGAATGTTTTTGAGTGCCCTATCACTCAAATTCTGAAACAGAACTAAGTGAAATTTAGAAAGAGGTTCTATTCCAGTCAAGCCTTCAGAAAAGAACAGAGTCCAGCTGACACCTTGATTGCATCCTTGCCAGGGACCCAGAGAACATATTCAGCTGTTTTCTGAATCCTAATGGACTGAAACTTTGAGATAATAAATGTCTGTGTTTTAAGCCACTAAACTTGTGTTTATTTGTTAGGCAGCAATAAATAACCAATTCAACAGCTATCTATACTGGATTAAAAACACAAAATTATATCAAAATAATTTATCACCATATAGAACAAAAATGCATAACAAATGACTAACTTTAAAATGTTGAAAACTACCAAAAACACTTTATTATTCCAGAAAGATAGCATAATATTTTTATTAACTTCCAGACACAATTGGTTAACATTTTCCCAATTGTTAGAGGAAAGGCAGAGAGAGGTGGTGAAGTAGGATTCCATAGTAATCATCCCCGCACAGAAAAAGTCAATTTGGAGAAGTACGCACACTTGGAAATTCCTTAAGGAAGCAGGGGAGGGATCACAGTACTTGGTTATAGCACAATAATGAGAAAAGCCACGTAGAAGAAGGTTGGAAGGACAGCATTTTATGACCTGCTTCATTCTTCCCCTAGCCCCAGGTAACACATGTCTGCTTGGAGAAAAAGAGGAAAGTGAACACAGGATGTTTCTCTTGGTTCTCAGCATTGGAACTGCCACAGTCAAACCCAGCAAGGGGAAAATTCCACATAGCTGCAGATTCCAAGCCAATACCTGCAAGCTGAGCCTGTAAACCTGTCCCAATATTGGGGGGAATATATGGCCCTAGGCTTCAGGTTTGTGTGGGAGCCTGAGTCTCTTCTTCACACCATCACCTCACTGCTCATAGTGGGCCAAGGCTTCTGGTACACCTCAGTGTTGCATCTGTGACATGGCTTGACCAGAGAAAAACAGTCTGCAAAGAATAGATGGAAATACTCAAAAGAGTAGGCATGGATGTATAACCACAAGGATCAAGAAGCACCAGAAAAACATAACGTCACCAAAATGACGAAATAAATGCCAGTGACTAACCCTAAAGAAATGGCGATATATGAACTCCCTGACAAAAATTCAAATGACATTTAAGGAAATCTATGAACTTCAGCAAAGTAAAGAGAAACAATTACATGAAATGAAGTAAATGATAAGTAAACAGAATGAAAAGTGTAATACAAAGAGATGCTTCAAAAAAGACAAACAAAAATCCTGTAGCTGAAAAATACCATAAAATAAATGAAAAATGCAATATAGTCCTTTGGGAAAGATATCTGGAGAATACTTACAAATCTAAAAATAGAACTGCCATTCAATCCTATAATTCCTCTACTAGGTATATATCCAGAAAACTGAAAATCACATTATAACAGAGATATTTGAATCAGAATGTTTATTGTAGCCCAATTCATAATTGCTAAGTCATGGGAAAAGCCCAAGTGCCCATCGACCCACGAAAGCATAAATATAGCTTAACGTTTTTTAAATTTCAAAACATAAAGGGGGCACAAATGTTTTTGTCATGTGGATATCTTTTATAATCCTTAGTTGGGACTTTTAGCGTGCCTATTACCTGAATAGTGTTCATTGTACCTAGCAGGTATTTTTTGTTTGTTTGTTTGTTTGTTAAATTAAATCATAGCTGTGTACTTTAATGCAATCATGGGGTACAATGTGCTGGTTTTATGTACCATTTGAAATATTTCATCAAACTGGTTAACATAGCCTTCACCACATTTTCATAGTTACTATGTTTAAGACATTTCTATTCTACACTTAGTAAATCTAACATGTACCCATGTAAGATGCACCGTAGTTGTGATCCCACCATTTACTCTCCCTCCACCCATTCTTCCCACACCCCACCCCACCCTCTCCTCTTTCCCCTTCTTCTTGAGCTGTAATTGGGTCTTAGCTTTCATATGAAAGCTATAAATTTGTTTCATAGTAGCGCTAAGTACACTGGATAGTTTTTCTTCCATTCCTGAGATACTTTGCTAAGAAGAATATGTTCCAGCTCCATCCATGTAAACAGGAAAGAGGTAAAGTCTCCATCTTTCTTTAAG
>CAUYON010061338.1:0-14348 GCA_963573935.1 Arctocebus calabarensis
CAGTATTCACAGCAGATTATTAACAATGAGAAAGTGGAAATGACCTAGTTGGCAAAATGGACATAGTTTGATAAATCACTTTCAAATCAATGAAATATTATGCAGTCACTAAACATGTGGTTATGCTGAAAAAAAAAAAAAAGAAAGAAAACCTAACAAATGGGCGGCACCTGTGGCTCAAAGCAGTAGAGCGCTGGCTCCATATGCCGGAGGTGGCGGGTTCAAACTCAGCCCCAGCCCAAAACTGAAAAAAAAAAAAAAAAGGAAAGAAAACCTAACAAATGGTGACCCATTCTGTGTTTATGAAGTACAAGACCACTCGAGACAATTCCACTCAATAGTTCTAGTAGTCTTTTTTGATTAAAAAAAATTAACAAACTAATGTAAAAAATTATATGATAATGCCCTAGAATTACCAACATAATTTTTAGTTATTTTATTTTTAGGCAGAGTCTTGCTCTGTTGCCTGGGCTAGAGTATATTGGCATCATTACAGCTCACTGCAACCTCAAACTCCTGGGCTCAAGTAATCCTTCTGCCAAATTCCCGACTAGTTTGGATTATAGGTATGCACTACCACTCCCAGATAATTTTTCTCTATTTCATAGGTCTTGCTCTTGCTCAGGCTGATCTAAAACTCCTGGCTCAAGTAATCCATCCACCTTGGCCTCCCAAAGTGCCAGGAGCCATCATGCCTGGCCCCCCAAATTTGTTTTTTGTTGTGGTTGTTTGTTTGTTTGTTTGTTTGTTTAGAGACAGTCTCACTTTGTTGCCCTTAGTAGAGTGCCGTGGCGTCACGGCAGAGCAACCTCCAGCTCCTGGGCTTAGGCGATTCTCTTGTCTCAGCCTCTCGAGTAACTGGGAGTACAGGTGCCCGCCATAATGCCCAGATATTTTTGTTGTTGTTGTTGCAGTTCGGCTAGGGCCGGGTTTGAACCTGCCACCCTCAGTATACGGGGCTGACACCCTACTCACTGAGCCACAGGTGCCACTCAAAAATTTTGAAAAAGAAGAGCAAAGATGGAGGATTTATACTGCCTGACTTCAAGACCTAGTGCACAACAATGATCCATGCATAAAGGTAGACAAATAATTCAATGGCACAGGTTAGAGTCCAGAAATAAAATTTATGGTCAACAAAAATAATATATGATTTTCTAGAAAGGTACCAAGGCAATTTCATGGGGAGAGGGAAGCCTTCTCCACAAATGGTGCTGGAACAACCAGATACCCACATGGAGAAAATGAACCTCGCCTGTTACCTGGTACCATATACAAAAATTAACTTCAAAAGATAGAGACCTAAAAGCTAATACTATAATGTTTCTTTAAAAATACAGTCTTGTATTTTTGAGACAATGAGACAGTCTTGCTAACATTGGAGAAGACAAAAAATTCTTAAACAAGATGTAAAAATCATGAAAGCAAAAAATTGATAGACTATACTTCTGCTGGAGACGCCTTAGAGAACTAAGAGTCGACCTATCTGTTGATCCAGCAGTCCCCCTACTAGGTATTTATCCAAAGGAAAAAAAGACTTTATATAAAAAAAGACACTTGCACTGGAAGTTCCAGCAGCACAGTTCCCAATTGCAAAGATGTGGAAACAACCCAAGTGCCTATCAATACATGAATGGATTAATAAATCATGGTAGATGTGTGCCATGGGATACTATTCAGACATAAACAAATATGGTGATCTATTATCTTTTATAATGACATAGATGGAATTGGACCATTCTCCTAAGTGAAATATCACAAGAATGGAGAAATATACACCACATCTACTCAATATTAAATTGGAACTAGTTGATCAACCCTTAGGTACATATATGGAAGTAAAACTCAAAGGAAATTAAGTAGGGGTGAAGGGGAAGAGGGGTAGGGTCAATTCACACCTAGTGCAATGCGTGTATTCTGGGTGTAGGAGACACTTTTTAACTTTGACTTACAATGTACAAAAGTATGTACAAAAGTAAATTATGTAACCAAAATGTGTGCACCCCTGTAATACTGTGAACATTTTTTAAAAAGTACATTTCTTATAGTTGAACAAAAAGAAAAGGCAAGCAACAAACTTGGAAGTATTAGCAGTACTTATCTAACCAAGAATTTTGAATTTGGAAATCTTTTACAAGTGAATAAGACAAACAAGCTAACAAATGTTCAAAAGATTTGAATAAACACTTCCCAAAAGGAAAATATGTATTGCCAATAAGCTAAGGTGAGCATATCAGGAGCCATCAGGGAAATGGAAATTAAAATTACACTGAGATACGCTACGTTCCTACCCACTAGAAAGGCTACAGTTTAAGAGTTTGATGCTGCCCAATGTGGGTAAGGATGTGGAGCAACTAGGACTCTCATATGTTGTTGGTGGAAATGAAAAGGGAAGCAACTGTTTTGGAAAGCAGATGGCAGTTTCTTATAAAGGTAAACATACAGGCTCGGCGCCTGTGGCTCAGCGGGCTAAGGAGCCAGCCATGTACACCTGAGCTGGCGGGTTCGAATCCAGCCCGGGCCTGCCAAACAACAATGACGCTGCAACCAAAAAATGGCCGGGCGTTGTGGCAGGCGCCTGTAGTCCCAGCTACTTGGGAGGCAGAGGCAAGAGACTTGCTTGAGCCCAGGAATTGGAGGTTGCTGTGAGCTGTGTTGCCACAGCACTCCAGGGTGACAGCTTGAGGCTCTGTCTCAAAAAAAAAAAAAAAAAAAGGTAAACATACACTTACCATATGTTCACCTCTCAATATTTATCCAAGAAAATGAAAGCTCACGTCCACACAAAGATTTACACTTGAATGTTCTTAATAGTGTTATTCATAATCGACAAAACCTGGAAAGCCCAATGTTCATCAGGTGGTGAATGGACAAACTATAGCCTATCATATGATAGAACACTACACCAAGAAACAAAAACTGCTGATGTGCACAGCAACGGAGATGAGTCTCAAAAAAATCCAAGCAAAAGAAATTGGCCATTGGGTGGAGCCTGTGGCTCAAAGGAGTAGGGCGCCGGTCCCATATGCCAGAGGTGGCGGGTTTAAACCTTACCCTAGCCAAAAACCGGAAAAAAAAAAAGAAGAAAGAAATTGGCCATAAAAGATTACGTACTTAATATTCCATGTATATTAAGTTCCAAGTGAGCAAAACAAATTAATAGTGATATAGGAGGCCAGGCACAGTGAGTCATATCACTAATTTCAACACTTTGGGAGACTGTAGTGGGAGGATCATTTGAAGCCAGGAGTTCAAGATCAGCCTATAGTCCTAGCTACTCAAGAATCTATGGTGTGCAAGGATTGCTTGAGCCCAGTAGTTTGAGGCTATAGCAAGCTATGACCACACCACTGTACCCCAGCCTGGATAAGAGAGTGAGACTCTGTCTCTTAATATTTGTACACATACACGGTGTCCATAAAGTTCAAGTGCAATTTTAAATGCCTACTATTTTAAATTGCACACAAACTTTACGGACACCCTAAATGTATACACAAATATACATATATACACACACATAGATATTTACATTTAAAAATAATCAGTGGATGCCTGAGAAGTGATTGTGGGACAGACTGCTAAGGATTATGAAGGAAATAATCTGTATTTTGACTTTGGAGGTGGTTACACATGTGTATCATTTGTTAAAATTCAACAATCTGTATATATAAAGATTTGTGTTTTACTTTTTGTACCTTATGCGCCTCTATCAGTTGGTTTCAAAAACTAAATAATATAGTTATAAAGACCATATTCTAACATAGAAAATGGTTGTGCTAAAATAAAAAGCTAAAAAAATACAGAATTATGGCTCGGCAGAGCTAAAGCCGCTAGGGCGCCAGCCACAAACACCTAAGCTGGCAGGTTCGAATGACGGCTGCAACCAAAAAATAGCCGGCCATTGTGGCGGGTGCCTGTGGTCCCAGCTATTTGGGAGGTGGAGATGCTTGAGCCCAGGAATTGGAAGTTGCTGTGAGCTGTGATGCCACAGCACTCTATCCAGGGTGACAGCTTGAGGCGCTGTCTCAAAAACAAACAAACAAACAAAACCCAGAATTATATCTATAATATGATTGCAGATGTGAAAAACAGGCAACAAACCCACCTGCAACATAAGTGTCTATAGAGAGAAGGCGCACAGGAAGCGTTGTATAAAAAGAAATGGCCCAGAAGTGTTCCCAGCTTTTGGGCCGGGTGATTAGGACTATGGCTTCCTTTTGCTCTTTTTTACTCTTCTCACAAATATGCATAATTTCAAAAATATTTACCACTAAATATAAAGCATTTACTATGAAAGTTTTAAAATATCTCCCATTATTGACAAGGGCAGAATTGGGATTCTGTCTGGAGAGTTCCCAGGAAACAAATGTGATTCCGGGCACTTGCCGGCAGGAGGGAATGTGGCCGGAAGGGAGGCGGGAAGGCAGAGCCACCTCCTGAGTCGGCCTAAGAAGGGCGTTGGCTTTTTTCCCTAGACAATGGGAAACCATTGAACGGTTTAAGCCACAGGTGGGGTCTGTGGTTTTGCTGGAGCTGCCGTAACAAAGCACCACAAGCTTGTGGCTTAAACAATGTCCCTTTATTTTCTCACAATTCCAGAGGCTCAAAGTCCCACATCAAGGCGTTGGAAGGGTTCCACCTGAGGGCTGTGAGGCACGGGTCTGTTCCCGCCTGGCGTCTCTTCACATCCTCTTTCCCACGTGTGTTTATTTCTGTGCCCAAATTTCCCCTTTTTATAAGGACACGGGTCCTACTAGCTGAGGGCCCACCCTAAGGACCTTTTAACTTGATTGCGTCACTGAAGACCCGTTTCCCAATAAGGTCTCATTCTGAGGTGCTGGGGATGAGCATTCCAACTTGTCTTTTGGGGGGACACCATCCAACCCGTAACATGAGTGACTGGCTATACGCTTAGAAAGATCCTCCTGCCCGCAGGGCGCAGAACCAAGGCTAGGGCGACCAGGCCCGCACATCGCGTTAGGAAGGGTCTGAGTTAAACTCAGCAACAGACCAACCTGAGTGGACCATGGCTTCAGCCTCCCAAGTAGTTGGGACTACAGGCACCTGCCGCAACGCCCGGCTATTTTTTTGTTGCACTTGTCATTGTTGTTTAGCAGGCCTCGGCCAGGTTCAAACCTGCCAGCTTGGGTTTATGTGGCTGGCCCTGTAACCACTGTGCTGTGGGCGCCGAGCCACACTTGTTTAATTTTGTTGAAGATCTATCTGCACTAGACTAGCAGCAGTTAGGTAAAGCTGTCTACTTTCTGGAATTTCATACATTTGCTTGCCTGTGAATCTTCACTTGAAAATGTACATATAATTTTGGGGATTCAAGTCAGGGACTCGGTGTATGCCCTCTTCTGGAATGATAGACGCCAGTGTTTTAGCTGGACCTATGACTGCCCAGAATAAACCCCACATTTCTCAGCCACCCCTACAGATGTGGCCATGAGGGATGTTAATGGAAGCCTACTGTGTAATTCCTGGAAAGTACCTTTTTCTGTTTTTTGAACACAGGGTCTTGCTCTGTAGCCCAGGCTGGAGTGCATTGGCACCATCATAGCTCCTCTTAACCTTGAATTCCTGTGCTCAAGCCATCCTTCCATTTCTTGTTTCTTGTGGAGCTGGGACTAAAGATGTGCCCCACCATGCCTGGTGAATTTTTTTAAATGTTTTGTGGACAGACAGGGTCTCACTATGTGGCTCAGGGTGGTTTTGAACTCTCAGCCTCAAGCAATCCTCCCACCTCAGCCTCCAAAATGGTGGGATTACAGGTGTGAACCCCAGCCACACCTGGCCTGGGAAATACTTTTCAAGAGAGGGTACAAGTTCTTTTTCTCCTTCCTCCTCCCTGCTGGTTAGAATTTGGATGGATTGGTTGACTTGTATGTGAGCCTGACTAGTCTCTGGGCCCACACGGTGGAGGATGGTAGAGGGGTGAGGGATGAGGGAGAAGGAACTGGAGTGCTGCTTTCTGACCAGGCATCCTCCCTACAGGCCTCACATTCATTTAAAAGGAAAATAAACCGATACCTTGCTGTGACACACGAAATTATACCAAATCTCCTCTCCAAAGGATGCCCACGTCCGAGTCCCTGGAGACTGTGACTATGACGTGGGAAAAGGGAACCTGCAGATGTGGGTGAGGATCTTGAGAAGGGGAGACTATCCCAGGTCACCCCAGTGGACTGCAAGTAATCACAAGTGTCTTCATAAGAGGACAGTAGGAATGTCAGAGACAGAGAAAGGCTGTATGAGCACAGAAGCAGCTAAAGTTCAAGTGGTAGCCCTAAAAAACAGAAAGAAGCCCACACGCCAAGGAACACAGGGGCTTCTGTAAGAGGCAAGGGGACGGATTCTCCCCTAGGCCTCCTGGAAGAGCTCAGCTTTGCCAACACCTTGATTTTAGTTCTGTAAGTCTCACGTTAGACTCTTGACCTCTGGAACTGAAAGATAATCAATTTGTGTGGTTTTAAGCCACTAGGATTGTGGCAGTTGGTTACAGTGACCGTTGAAAACTTACATACTCAAACTTGGTTAAGTGACTATTCTTTTGTGATTGCTGACACTGGAGCTGCCTCCAGTCTTAACTAACACTGAATTCGGTATCTGGAAGTGGGGAAATGTATGTGACAAAATATAAGTTGTGTTGTTGACTTAACAACTAGGTGGCAGGGACTCATATATTACAGATAGGAAAAATAGTGACATTAGTCCACAGCAATGAGACAGCTAGTGGCATGTTACCATGATTATTTCAGAAGACATACTACTTGCTGACCAAGGCTGAGTATTAGGGAAAAGAATGGTTGGAAAATTCAGAATTTTGAGCATAGCTGGCTTCTTTCTGCCACTTCCTACAAAGTCCAAAAGAGAGGTGAACTTGGGGAGCCAGGCAGTCTGCAAACAGGGTAGAAAATATTATTGCCACAAGGGAACCCTCTCTGCCTGCTGGCTATAAGCTAAATTGACAGATGAACTAGTAATTTGGAGCCTTGCTGGATTGAAAAACCCAACTGCATCCATCCCCCAAATAAAGGCTGTCTGGGCCCATGGTTTTACTGAGGCCTGAAAGTTTTACGAAGGGATTTATGTGAGAGTCAGGCCAGAAGCAAACATTGGCCTAAGGGTGTTGTCTTTCTAACCAAGCCCATCATCTCATGTGACCTCACAGTAGTGATCATTAAATTTAAGACAAGGGGATGAGTCTAACATAGTGACCAGTAACTAAAAGACCAAAGTCTTTAGGTTTAAAAAATGAAAGTATATATATATGTATCAAAGCAAGGATGTAGGCTCTTGTTACTTGAAAATGGACCTTGAAACAGAACATGCAAACAAAATATAAAATACCCAGTTAAATTTGAGTCTAAGGTATGCAATGAATACTTTGTCTGCCCCACATACTCTTTTTTTATTTGTTCGTTATTTTCTTTTTCTTTGCCCCAAATGTTCTTGTACTAAAATTTTTTTTTTCTTTTTTTTTTTTGAGACAGAGTCTTACTATGTTACCTTGGGGAGAGTGCCGTGGTATCACAGCTCACAGCAACCTCAAACTCTTGGGCTCAAGCAATTCTCTTGCCTCCAGAATAGCTGGGACTACAGGCGCCCTCCATAATGCCCGGCTATTTTCTTTTTTGTTTCTTTAGCAGGCCTGGGCTGGGTTCGAGTCCACTAGCCCTGGTGCATGTGGTCAGTGCCCTAACTACTGAGCTACAGGCACCAAACCTAAAGTATTATTTGTTGTTCATCTGAAATTCAGGTTTAAGTGGACATTGTGTATTTTTCGCTTTTTAATTTGCTAAATCTGGCAACCCAGATTGTTGGCAATCTGGCAACAAGTAAGAGATAAGCATGTCAGAAGCCTACTAACCTTGTAAGCATATTGAGTAAATTGTCAAGGAAATCATAATGTGGCCTGCAGGCTCGGCGCCTGTGGCTCAATGGGCTAAGGAGCCAGCCACGTACACCTAAGCTGGCAGGTTCGAATCCAGCTTGGGCCTGCCAACCAACAACGACGGCTGCAACCAAAAAATGGCCAGCGTCGTGGCGGGTGCCTGTAGTCTCAGCTACTTGGGAGGCAGAGGCAGGGGACTCGCTTGAGCCCAAGTTGGAGGTTGCTGTGAGCTGTGATGCCACAGCACTCTACCCAGGGTGACAGTTTGAGGTTCTGTCTCAAATAAATAAATAAATAAAGTGGCCTGCAAATACAGGAGACTCAACAACCCCTAAAGTAAATTCCAAACCTGTTCAGCCCCCCAAGGTGTGCCCTCTACTGCTTGCTTCTGACGTGGTTTTGAGGGATGAGGAACAAGGAAGAGCCTCCTACCAGGCACGGCCAGGAAGATAATGGGCAGGATTTTGTCCTAGAGCCATATTCAGATGGACTAACCAAGGAATTCACTGCTGGAAAAAAGAGTGCTTGCCATTCCTACCCATAGGACTTAATCACTGTGCTATGCTCCAAGGGGCTTAAAGAGCTGACCTGGCCCATAAGTAGTGCTTACTGGAGCAACAAGGTAGAAGGACGCTGGGTTCAGTCACTCATGTGGTCCTAATCCTAGCACTCTGGGAGGCTGAGGTAGGAGGATTGCTTGAGGCCAGGAATTCAAGACCAACCTGTGCCATAGCCAGACCCCAGGTCCACAAAAAATAGAAAAATTAGCCCAATGTGGTGATGTGCACTGCAGTCCCAGCTACTTGGCAGAAGGATCACATGATCCCAGGAGTATTATCTTGCTGTGAGCTATGGTGATGCCCCTACACACTCTAGCCTGGGCTACAGAGTAGTTTCTCAAAAAAAGAAAAAAGAAATCAAAATGAAGATTTATAGACCTTGTCAAAACCTAATACTTGAATTTTAACCACATTTTATAAAAATGTGCTAGGGTTCCCTACATCCGATTGCTTGGCATTGTGTATGCAGAATGCAGGAAAAACATTCAATCTTGGCCTTTTATTTTTTGTTTTTGGTGTCTTGTCATCCTTTGTTCTTCATGAAGAACTTATGGCAGATTTTGCAAAAGCCTCTAAGAAATTAATCATTAAAATATAAAAGATGGACAAAAACCCCTTTGTACATTATGCAGACAGGGATTTTATCCTTCTTCCATTAAAGAACAGCAAGACACTGGGACACGCACATGGTGTGACCTCTGTCACCATTGCTCCTGTTTATAATATTGGAATTGGAGGTCAGAAGAGGAAGAGAGAAATGGCATTAGAACCTGAGTGTCCCGCTTCCAATTTGCTTGCCTTAATGACTTCTTATTTTCATGGTAAGGAAGGACATATCCATGTGAAGAAGAAATATGAAAATGAAACAACCAGTGTTTAATACTTTAAAAAATATCAATGACTTGTTCCTGAATTTGCTCCATTATGAACACAAGGGAGCAAAAGATGTATAACATGTGAAGAATGGAAAAGTCAGAAAGTTTTGCAGGCTTACCATTAAGCAATGGACTCTTGCCAGGGATTTGCGTCCTCAGTGAAAAAAGCTTCATGAAATTTTTTTGCTGAAGAGAACCTAAGAATTTATTGACACAAGTGTCCACTTTTTTGCAGATGAAACAACTGAGTCCACGGAAATCAAAGCGGTGCAAAAAGTCACAGGTCACCCAGCTACCTAGCAGCACCCAGGTTGTTCTGACTCCAGGTGAAAATTCTTTTATAACAGTCCACAGCCTCTTTCTGATGGTCACAGACATTTCATATCACCAAGGTTAAGGGGAAAGAGCTCATAAGCTGCAGAGGCGCTTAGATCCCCCTCAGAAAACAATTGCATCAGGGTAATTCACTCTTTTCTGGTCAGAAAGAAAGTGAGAGTCTGGTGAAGCAAAAGATTTCTATCTCCAGAATAATGCACAAGGCATTTTTCTACCAACCCCAACCAAACCAACAAAAGAACATTTAGGCTCCCAAAGTTTATCAGCAAGACACAAACCACCTAAGGAATAACACCCAAGTCATCTCCTCTTGCAGGTTATAAATTCCTTGAAGATGAGAATTACCTAACTTTTCATCTCCTACAGCACCCAGTGCATAGATTGTGCTGAGATTTCTTTTTAATGAATGAAACATAAATCATTGCTTTATACCCTGGCATTATGCCCTTTTCAAAAGAAGCACTTAATAGGCATGTGTCTAATTTCCTGTGCTGTCAGAAATATTGTTTAATCACACCATTAAAAATAAAGAACTCCAGGGCCCACCGGACTAAATTCCCTAAGCCACTACATGCCCTTTCCTCTTTGGGCCTCTCAGCTGTGCAGCTGGAAATGGGTTGTGGGGAGAGGAGATACTGCTCTTCTGCAAGTACCCTGGAATGTTGGCTATGTCAGGAAGCGTTTGGAGAATGCCTCGGAAGCTGAGAAAGTATTTCCAAAGCAGTATGCATACAAAGATATTTGAACCAGCGAACATCCTCTCTAAAATAGATTCGCAGAGCACATTCATAGACTATCACATATTCCCCAGGTTTAGGGGCTACAGTCCAGGACTCTGAAAGCAAGAATTAAGGTAACTGTAAAAAGCGAATGCCAAAGATGGTTGTGTTTGCAATATGTCTCTTAGTTTTACATCAATCTTGTAAAATTAAGGCTGGGCGTGGCAGCTCACTCTGGGAGGCCAAGGGAGGTGGATTGCTTGAGCTCAGGAGTTTGAGACCAGCTTAAGCAAGAGAGAGACCCCCGTCTCTACTAAAAATAGAAACCTAGTAAGGCAGGAAGGTCACTTGAATCTAGGCGTTTGAGATTGCTGTAAGGTATGATGACACCATGGCACTCTACCCAGGGGGACAGGGTGAGGCTATGTCTCAAAATAAATCAATAGCTAAATAAATAAATAATAAATATAAATGTTATAATGGTTACCTGATAAATACCACGGCATGTTGCATAAGCAATCATATCTTTTTTAAAAGATATGCAATCATTTTTTTTCACTGAAAAATAGTTTTCTTTCATTGAAAGCTAAGAATGTGAGCTGAGTGTTGAACCTAGCAGTTATGCTAGAAAACTATCCTCTCCTCTTTGCTACTGGCCTACAGTCGAAAGGTTATAGAGGTTTCCTCTCAATTTATGGCACTGAAACAGCAGGAAATAGTCTGGGCTTGGAATTTCTAGTCGTAGGAAACATCTAAACACACCAGTGTGAAAATATTTTGTTTTCTTTCGGAGTGTTAGGAGAGCAAATCGAGACGTTAAAAGAATCCACCCGACGGAATAGTCCACCAGTATAAAAAGGGACAAACCACTGACGGGTGGGCAGCATGGATGAACTGCAGATACTTTGCTAAACAAGAGAAGTCAGACACAAAAGACCGCACATTGGATGATTCCGTTTATAGGAAATTTCTAGAAAAGGCAGAACTATAGATACGTAGAATAGATCAGTGGTTGTTTGGTGGTCCGGGTGGGAGCAGGAGTGACTGCAAACAGGCAAGAAGAGCTTTTGGGATAGACGGAAGCAACAGAAGCCTGCACTGTGTTGATGGTCCATAAGAGGTCATTAAAACTCATCCAGCTGTCCCCTTACAATGGGTGACTACTATGGGATAAATCTTATACCTCAATAAAGCTGTTTTTTTAAAAAAGCAATTAAAAGAAAGGATCTCTCAAGACCAACCTGAGACTGCTCTGCACAATGGCCTCCCCTGTAATATTCATAGTAATCATCACATTTCTGAGTGTGGGAGGCTCTTTCCTGAGCAGGGGTGCTCAGAGGTACAAATCCAGATATTGTACCAGTCAGGGTGGGGACATTTCAGAAATTAGAATTGACAACTTCTAAACATAATTATATCAGTCAGCTCACAGTACCAAGGCCAAGTCCAGCAACAAGAATACACGAAGCAGGGGAAAGCATACAAAGTGTTTCCCTAATTTGGGGGCATGGTTGGAAACCAAAGAGAGCTTTGTGGGCTTTTCCTGAGCTAGGCAGCTGTTTGGGGCAGCTCCCAGAATGAGGAAAGGTATTTAGGGTGTAGACTTAATGCCTTCACTAACAACTGTGGCATTCTGGCTCTACACATCACCGTCACCGCAGAAATGTGGGGAAATTATTTTAGGAAAATTCATCTTGCGCCGAGGCAAAAGAATAAATGGAACATTCTGGAGTCAACCTGACTAGCATTTCTGTCCACAGCAAGTGGTCTGCAAATTTGGGTGTGCATCAATGTCTCCTGACTTGCTAAAAAAGGCGGATTCCCAGGCTGGGCCCCAAGGCTGCAGAATTAAATGTCTGGGCCAGAGTCAGAATCGATACAAGCTCTCGAGGTGATTCTCACACTGACAGTCATCAAAACACAGTTTAAGGAACACTGGCTTCCAGAAGGGAAGAAGACGGAGGTACCCCGGCAGTCTTTGCTCTTTGGACATGTCAGCTGAATTAAGTTTTACTTCCCTGCGTGCCTCTAACTTCGTCTCACAGCCGCTTCTCACCTTCCTCCTCACCGGCCGCATGGCCCTGCTTTTAGGTACTGCAGCCCCACTTGTGATGAACTGGAGACAATGTTGAAAGGGTTTCCTCTCCCAGCCCTGTCTAAGCCTGTTATCCCCTCACCCAAGGCAGATTAAGCCTTTGCCCTTTGGCCCTGGAGCGGCTCACATTTTGGGATCACTGCAGAGGAACTGTGGGGAGCCTTGGTTCTAAACCCATGTTGACCGGGAGGAAAGTACAGTTTGGGTTGAATGTAACAACGCTGCCCAGAACAGAACCCCAGTGAGGCCACCTGCTCTGCTGTCCCTGCCTGCCAGACCCTGTGCGTAGTGCTCCCACTGTGCTCTTGAGTCTTGGCCCCAGAAAGACTTCTGCTTTCTCTCCTCTGCAGCAGCAGCCCAGCCCTTGAATGGTAGCCCTTTGCTTTTCTGGGCCTGTTCCTACTCCCCCAAACCCCACTGGTAAGCCTTTGGCTGCCGTAGTTAACAAGTGACCCCACTGCCTCAGTCACGGTTGATTAGACAGAATGGACTCAACCCAAACCCCTTTTCCTGGAAATCTGCATTAGGATTGTCCCTTTCGGTGAGCACTGGTTTCTAGTGCAGAGAAGAAGGAAAAGCTCAGGAGGAATGAGTAATACAGAAGTCTAGCTGAGAGGAGCAGGTGGTGTCATGGAGAGGGTGTCCTGGGGCGACTGCATTCCATCACCCATTTTAGTCTCCTCCCAAGTCCCAGCTGAGGTCCTGAGCTTCATTTCCATGGGACACTCCAGTATTACTGGAATAAAGGGTCCTTTATTGTTGCTACACCCAGCCCTGACCTGCAGTCAACAGGAAGGATCGTATTTCCATTTGCTGTCTCTGTCCTTGTGTTAACTCGTACCCTCCTGTGTAGACCAGATCGCAAACCACGTTGTCTTCCCTGTGCTGTGCAAATGGACATTTTCCTCAAAACCTGACTTAGTTTCCATTATTGACTCTATCTATCGATAGTATGAAACTATTATTTATATTAAAGTGCAAAAATGGAACTACGAATAGGCTTTATTTTTAAAAGAATCCTTGGCTTTTAGAGTTACGTATGCCCAAGGTGGTAAGATGTCAGGATCAGCTTCAAAACAATCCCAGAGGGCAGGGAGTGGGTGAGGGCGCAGAGGAAACAAGGTCGACCTTCAGCTGGGAAGTGTTGAATCTGGGTGATGAGGGCTTGTTGTACTAGTCTGTCTTCTTTGTATATGTTTAAAATTGGCCATCATAAGAAGTTTTAATGATAGTGATTTGGAGGAATACTATAAAATAATAAAAAACTACCAGCATGCAAAAGTAAGAAGAAGCTTCTTCGATTACAGGTGGAAAAGCGTGGCTCCAAAGGTAATCACCCAAATGCAACTGGGTTGGGTGCTGCAGGTGGCCAGAGTGTGAATAAAGGCATACGAGGCAGTGCCCCTTTCCCTTGGATGTAAGGAGCAGGTCGGATTTGGAGTTCAACTCATCTCTGATGACGCTATCCAAAGGGAAATATTCTGGCTCTGTACCTGTGGCTCAAGCGGCTAAGGCACCAGCCACATACACCTGAGCTGGCGGGTTCAAATCCAGTCTGGGCCTGCCAAACAATAATGACAGCTGCAACTAAAAAATAGCCGGGCGTTGTGGTGGGCGCCTGTAGTTCCAGCTTCTTGGGAGGCGGAGGCAGGAGAATCACTTGCACCCAGGAGTTGGAGGTTGCTGTGAGCTGTGATGCTACGGCACTCTACCCAGGATGACAGCTTGAGGCTCTGTCTTAAAAAAAAAAAAGAAAAGAAAAGAAAAAAGAAATAGTCTAAGATCTATGGCTTTCTTTTAAATTAATTTTTAAAAACCCACATTTAACTATATACTTTGTAGATCTTTATTAAAAATTATTTGGTA
>CAUYON010061340.1:0-11943 GCA_963573935.1 Arctocebus calabarensis
AAAGGTGATATGGTTTAAAATACTATTATTGTTTAGCTTAGCTTTGAAAATTAGAAAAAAAAATGTCATCCTTCTGTTCTGACAGTCACTTGGGCAATCGCTCCAGGTATCTTTTATAGCCGAAGGGGAGGTGTCAGGACATGGCCAAAGTTGGGTAAGTCTCTTGTACAAAGAATTATATGTGAACCTAATCTCTTAAAAAGAAGGGCAAAGTGAGAGTCGTGGAGTACAGCCTTGGTGAGTTTAAAGCTCATTCCCTTCTAAGCACCACCCTCTCTCCAGGATCAACCTCGTGTCAATCTTAGCCTGGCTAGATGTAAGAGCGTACCTTTACATTTTATTTTTTTACCGACAGTTATCCCAGATAGAAGAGCATATATTCCCGCAGTAGTTAAGCACAGGTGCTTGGGAAAAGGAATTTATGGATTGGGATCCCAGACAGCTAGTTGGCCTGTAAGAGTTACTTATTATCTTTATCCCTAAATTTTCACACTGACTAAATAGGAACCGTAATATCACTAGTCACAGAGTCCTTAGGAGGATTAAATGTGCTAATAACATACAAATTAGTGAGAATAGTGCCAAGCAACCACCCCTTTACATACTAGGCAGGCTAAGGGGTATAACCTATTGTTTCTCAAGCCCCAGAGTCATTACACATCTATTTCAACATTACTTGCCAGTTTGGAAAGCCTGCTTCTTTTAGTATCCGGGTTGTTGATTCTTTGAGATGTTGAAAGGAACACATGTAACTGTCAGTCTTGTAGCTATGAGAATGGTATAGAGGTGTCAATGTATATCTACAGAAAAATATAGAAACTTAAGCAGTTAAGTACTCTTTATATTTAGATGCCATTATGGATAATGGCCTACTTGTTTTCTAAAAATAAAATAATTTAGTAAACATTTCTGTCATTTTTGTGTAAGTTGTAACAGCCTCAAACTTTCAATGTGGTGACCCATTCATGCCCAGACACGAGCATCTGATGGCTGCATTTGGTGCCTTCCGAAAGACCACTACACTTTGTTTAAACCATCATTTTCTAGGGATGATATTAGGATGAATCAATAAAGTGCAGGAGTGAAAAGAGCTGAAAGTAACTCACACCCAGATTCTGAAATAACAGGAACTTGATGCAAACTGCTGCTTTCTTTGAACTTGAGGTTGCTTCTGGGCCACTGTGAATTTTGTTTATAATGTAAACTTTGCTTCTTCTAGTGAAGTTTATTAAGTCCTTTATAGAGGAATTTAAATAAGCTAGAATTCCTTACAGCAAGTATAAATAACCAAAGAGCACAGATATATGTACATGTTTATTAGCACACGGACATCCCAAAGTTATACAGGAGATGCTGCGATATTCACTGTGTTGCTGACATGATGTAGACTTTTTCCCGTTAAAACAGAAAAAGCTGTCTTACCTGGAGAAGGGCCTAAAGTCAACCTCAAAAGATCTACCTTTTGATCTACCTTTCCTTCCCCTACTTAATTTCACCGGTTACGTGAATTTTACTGTTTCCTGGAAATGATGCCTAGTCTCTGTTCACTCTGTGTTCATCAGACTCTCCTCTGGTCTCGTTCAGCACTAGGTAAATGGAACAGACCATTCCGTGCTGACCTGAAGGTTTCCTTCTGCGTTCCTTGCATTCAAAAACACCTAAAATGGTGATGACGTTTAACCAGAATGACTTGGTCAACATCCTGGTGAAACTCATTTCTCCCACTAGTTAAGTGTGTCTCTGCCCTCTGCAGGTGACCCTGAGAGCAGGGGCTGAGTCTTGTTCACATTTGCATATGCAGTGTTAAGAGGCCTGCGTAGGGTAGCTCCTCAAAATAGCTGTGCTCAACTGCTGACTTGAAATGATTACTTACCTTCATTTCTAGACACACATTTATTCTACCTTAAATGTGCTCCTGCTCTGGTCTATGGAGCCAGTTTGCTAAACAATTATTGTCTGCTATTAGTTGCACAAAGAATATTTGGCATAAACTGATCATTTGGAAATCATGGAAAAGTATGGAGAGATGATAGTTTCTTCTAAAGGTTCTTGAGAATCTACTTTCTTCAAGAAATTTAAGAAGAATCTGGCTCAATAGTTCCTTTCAGCATGCCCATCATCAAAACCAAGTTTTATGAGGATATTTAGTGATGTGGGAAGGGTCCTTGTGTTAACCAGAAGCATAAAACTAGGTTGGGCCCCAGCTGTTCCCTAAGACAGAGACTGCAACAAGCCTGTTTTGAAAGAAGCTACCTCTTCTAGCCAAAAATCAAAAAAACTTTAGCTGGGCTTCCATAGCCCAACCTTCACTTGATTTGACAGCGTCTTGTTTCTTATTCCCAGAAGGCCGCTCTGCTACGCATTAATAGATGAGGCAGATAGAAACAAAAGTATCCTACATTGCTGTGCTTAATAAAGGGAAGTGCTCTCTCCAGCGTCAGAGAGATGACTTTGCACAATATAGAAAACTGGTTTCACATTCTGCTCCTCAATAGCAACAATATTAAAAGCATGTATATGGCACCCACTATATGCAGGCTCTAAATGTACTACACATGTTCACTTATTCAATCCTCACCACATTCCATGAGAGAAGTACGGACACTATTCCTAAGTTTTCTTCCGTGTTTTCACAGAGAAGCTTAGGCTTGATTTTAAGAGGGCAAGCTCAGAAATCCCCCAGGGAGCTTACCTTACTGGGTGTCTTTCCCTTAACTTATGTGAAAGCCCAAATGAGTAAACACTTTTACAATAACCTCCCTTTCGTTGGAAAAGCTTTTAGCTACTCCACACATTTAAAAAGTCAGATAATCAGGCCCAGACCTGAATTGAGACATTATGAGGAATAAACTGGCGAAAAGCAAAGGAAATTGTAACCTGCTTTGTATCCTCCCGACCCGCCACTGTGTCTCAGGAGCAACATTCTGAGGGAGAGTTGGTCCCCGAGGTACGTGGAGCCTGAGGGACAAACCTATGTGAAGCTGGGACAGGCAGGGACACAATGTGACTCTGAGGAACAAGTGCTTGGGCCAACTCAGCAGCAAAAATCATTCTTGCCCATGTCCCATGTTATAAATTAGAGCAGGTACCATTCGCTGGGAGTACCACTGGGAGTACCAGTGAAGGCTGACACTTGGGCTGCATGTTGTGAAGTGACAAAAGCAATTAAGAGACCAATCTGATGAGAAAAGGCAAGTCTAGGTGCATATGTTAGCAGCGATTGTGGGTGAAGGGAATATGAGATGTTTTTATTTGCTTTTTGCGCTATTGTGCATTTTCTAATATCATTATGATTTATAAGTAACTACTTTTTATGACAGAAAAATGCTATTAAAAAGTAATTTTAGATACGTAATCATACACAAGTATGGCACTGAGAACTTTAAAGATCAAGGCAGTTAGAACGAAACATATTATTGTCTTTTAGACACCAAAGACACCTGTGCCCAAGGCCTGCTCCACCACCTACCAATGTTTTACTTAGCGTGAGTGGTTTCAACTCTCCTTGCCTCAGATTCTTCAGCTATAAGCTCAGGAGAGTATTAGTTTCTCCTATACAGGATTTCAGAAGGATTAAATTAAGTAACCCACGTAAAGCACTTACACCAGAACCCGGCATACAGTAAGTAATTGGTAAAAGTTAGCTACAATTGCTTAATTCTTATAGTGACACTAAAGAAAATAATGCCACAGAGAACTTTCGGTCTCTTGTTGAAGGTCATGAGGCCAGAGAAATACTGACATCAAGGTTTGAAGACTGCTATTGGCACGAGATTCAGTGCTCTGCCAAATACTATATTACTATTATTTGTGAAACGCACTCATGATTACGGGAGTGATTCTACGGCCATCTTACTGAAATAGAAAGATCCTTTTTATTTCTTCCTTCCTCCCCTCTTTTCTCTTCTTTCTCTTACCCTTGAAATATCTCTCTCTCTCTCTCAAGCTCTCTCTCTTCTCCCCATCTTTCTTTTTTCCAATTTTTCTTCTTTTTAACTCTCTAGTTCAAAATGATGGGAAAATAGACACAAAGGATGATACTATTGATGTCATGCTAGATTAAGATGATCAACTTTTTAAAAATACCCAAAGGACAGTGTGTTAGACAAAACAGAGTTTATTTTTCCCTCACATGAAGGTCCGGTGGTGTGCACTACGCAGGTGGTGGAGCAACCCAAATGCTCCCAACACACGACTTTCTGAGTTGCTCCAGCAGCCACCATTTCTCAGCAGGCAGGAGAGAGAAGGGAAAAGAGCCCAGGGCAAGTACATTGGAAGAAATAATTACAAAGTGGTGTATGTCCCTCCTGTACTCATCGTCTTCACTTGAAGGCCAAACCTAGGTACAAAGAGAGGACGGGAACGAGTTTGTAGGCTCTATTGCTAAATAGTGAAGAAGAGGACAGATCTAGAAGGGGCAGTTGAGTCTCACCCATTAGGAGTGCAGCAAGCAGAAGTACTAGATGGCTAATACCTCTGAATCCTCTGACTGGTGGTAGAAAGTTCCACCGCCATTGTAGCAAGGATTTATCACAGATTTTGTTACTGGTCACCATCATATTTATGAACCCAACACCTTTCTTTTATTACAATGGCTACTTTCCCTTCCCATTTCAGTACGACCCATGTGATCAGAGTCCCAGAATTATGCACTGTAGCAACACTGGGAGAATGACATGATGTAAAATCACACTTTACTTACCTTCAAAGTTCCACTGAATGATAGCACAGTGAAAAGCTCGATGAAACTTGCCAATCCCTTTCTGTTTTGGAGGACAGGAGAGGGGATGTTACTGAAATGTCCTCGACCCAGCCGCTCAGTCCTCTTTGAAAGTTCTCACAAGAAGTTTCTCTAGGCCTCTGTGGTGTTAAAATCTTCTTTTTGATGATTGGTTCACCTAGCAAAACAAAATGTAAATCATGTAATTGTTGTGTTTTGGTTACTAAGAAACTCTGAGTGTATTCCACAGGCTTCTTTTATAAATGTACAAGGCTGGTATGTTGGGTTTTTTTTATGTTATTAGTTTACATTATTTTCCTTCAGTCTGATTCATCTACATTTTCATGTGTTTATCATTCACCTGTAGGAATGACACGTGTATATGGACGTGTAAGCAAATGCTGGAAGCTTCATCGTAGTATAGCACTCCGAATTCTTTACATTCATTTATTATATAATTGCTTATAGAAATGAACATGGAGGATTTTTTTAGTTTAACTTTAACTTTTAAAATAACAGAATTCATTAGTACGTTCGATCATTCTCTGCAAAGAAGACATAAATGTAAAACTGTGAGTTGGTGAACTACGAAGTTACTTTTCCTTTGGAACAACTGCAATCATTGTAACTCTTACTTAATTAGGAAAAGGTACTGCTCACATATGGCACTCCATCTTCAGTACACTCGGAAAGGAAAAAGGATTTTGCTTATGATAGAAAACCGAAATGCCCATAGTGACTCTAACATTGTTTTTTAATCGTGAGGGTAAAAAGAGATAGATCACTTTAGGGGAAAACTTGTGGCTCACAATGCAAGTTTTAACACCTTTCCTGTGATTACTTATACCTCTGGCAGAAAAATCTTTTCTGACCCTATGGGTCTTTGCCACGGTTTAAGCCAATCGGGACTTTTTGGAATGGTAGATAATCAATTTAGCCTTATTAAATGTGGTTCCCATCTTAAATTATGCAAAATGTAAGGACCCACGGGTCGAAACTGAGGTAGAATGGAGACCCATAGGCATTCTAGCAGTTAAGCCGTGGAGAGCTATGGAGATGGTGCTAGGGGAATGTGATTTTTAGTTGAATTGCTTTGAATAATTCTCCTTGCTTAAAAGCAAATGATGATGCATGCTGCTAAAGTCCAAGGAAGAAAAATAGTTTAATGATTTAGATTATGAACCTCAGTATGAAAAAACCTGAAATGCAAAGCCCCTTCAGTCGATAACAGGACAGTTTTGTAAACCACTTAAGGCTGTGATAAAATCCTACTTGACTGGCCCACGAGCAGATGTGACAAGTTGAATTTATTTCCTCTCTTACCAGGAAGCTTTGCAGGAAACTCTTAACATATGGTGCTTTTCGCTTCCATCTAGAGCTATAAATGTTATTGGAAAAGGATGTTCCCAAGAGCAGTGAGTTTCTGACGTCTCTGCCAAATGGAGTCCAAATGATCCTTCTGTGGTTCTGAATTCCCCGAGTTCTTAGGAGTTGGCAACCAAGGGTCTCTGATCTAAACTCAGCTCACTAATTTAATTATTTTATTATAGATTTGTGGAAGCTCTTTCAGGCCAGTGACTTAGCATCTGTAGTGTATCTAGCTACACAGGAAGCACAAGTTAGAAGGGTGTAAATATTTTGTTTCTTAACTGCTTTTATTTGAAAACTTGAAAATCATTTCACACAGAGACCAGGCACCACAAACTGAATACAAAAGAATGTGAAATTGATAGAAATCAAATTTGCAGCAACCTTTTCATGTTTAGAGGATTTCCTATCTTACATGGAGAAACCATCTACCACTACGTAGGGATATAATAGCAAATACTCACAGGAATTAGCAATAATCCAAAAATGAAATATTGTTCAGTAAAAATCACTGACTATCTTAAGTATAGTTCATAAGACTTCACAAAGTGCTGAATAGGCCCCATGGGACATGCCCTTTTTTAATGTGTTTTCAGAACATTTCATTTTTAATAAATTAAAAGGACAAAATTGATGCTTTGGCCATTAGAAGTTTGCTGCTGAAGCAACACAATGGTAGTTAAATTGAAACTGATGGTGCCATGGCACCAACTAGTCTATATTTTCAGCACAATGAACTCTGTTCAAATGTCATTCAATTTAATATAGAAAATACATTAAAGTGAAAAGTTCTGAAAATTGACATTTTTGAAGTTGTGTTAAATGAATAAGTGTTACATACTTCTGTATTGATTATTGAGACATATATGCATTTATAAATGAGGAACACAGATCTTCAGTACTTTATAACATTTTGATAATATTTTAAGAGCTTATCAAATAATTTATTTTATAGTCATAAATATCAGGGATTTTAGTACATTTTGAAGTTTCAAAATACATGAAATGAGACCTAAAAACTCAAGTTCAATGTATTTGTGTATATATTCATATGTATTATTGTGTACAAATAAATACCTGTCATACCGTGTATAAGGAGCTTAGATACAATTTTTTAAAAAATTGCATACATACTAATCTACAGCTCTTATGCTATAATAAAAACATTTTGAAAATTTAATTGAATTTATATTTCAATAGGTATTTTGAAAACCTGAATTATGGTTTGAGTATATAAATTCAAAGTAGGTATTAACAAACTTAAAGGGGAAAAAATTAGAATAAACCAAATAGCTATACATTTAAAAACTTTCCATGATAAAATCAAATAATCAATATAACCAAAATCTTTACAAATTATCTTATAGGGGTTCTACTGTACATTAACAATCACCCCAGGAGCTGTAACCAACTGGTCGACACACAGAGGTGAGGTGGTCAACGTAAGGAACTAGGCCTATAGTACTGAAGGGTACATGAGGTTTATGTCTGATCTAAGAAATTACAGCAACTTAAGGAGGTGGTCAGTGTAGGGAAGTGGTCAGCTATGGAGATTCTATCATATATATCTTTTCACTATAAAAATAAAGAAAAGAAAAAGAAAATTCTTATTTTGCTACTTATTAACATTTAAGAATAAATGAACTCCTTAAATTACTTATTTAATGCCCTTATTTAAGTAAGGAAGTCAACTTCCTCTTTTCTTCGATCTATCCTCAGGTTCATTTTATCACTGTATTGTTAAATAAATTTCTTAATTAGCACAGTACTTTCCAGAAATTCTTAGAAAATATTCTCTTTTTTCCATCGGTACTTGCATTTCTCAGGAGGCTATATTCTTAACTTTTATTATTGTGAGCATTAGAATTATTTTTTGAAAGAGAAGCCCCCTATTGCAATGCCAATTCACGATGTCATGTTATTATAACCTCACATATGCCATTAAACCAGCAGTTCTCAACCTGTGGGTCACGACCAACAGGAACTGTATTAAAGGGTCATGGCATTAGGAAGGTTGAGAACCACTGCATTAAACAGACAGATGCTTAAACTAATACTGCCATTACCTGTATAGCTAACATGCTTCTATTAATATAACGTAAACATATAACCACGTTATGGTTAATTTCTTAAATGTGTACTTTCAAATTGTTTTCCTTAGCTTTAAGTAAACATAGAACTTTGCTGAAAACCTACCATGAGATATATCACAATGTCTCTAATTTTATTCTTTTTTCCAGATTTTGGAAAACTGAAGAAATTTTAGTACTGATTTTCTGTGGTTCTAAAACTAATCATAGGTTCTCACCATATTCAAAAGAAATGTGGCACAAAAAAATATTCAGTTGTTCAGTATTCATCATGCCACAATTAAATAATCAAGAATAATTTGATGGTTGACCTAAATTATCATGTTGATCATGTTGCAAAAACCTAAATCTTCACTCTTATGATCTTCTTGTTTAAAGGGGAAAAATATAAAATTGAATGTGGTTGAAACCAGCATTTAAAAAAAATGCTGCTAGACTCAGATATTTGAGAACTAGAAGGAGGTTTAATGTCAATAACAACCCCAGTTTTACAGATGAGGCAAATGGACCTAGAAATTATCAAACACATAAGTTTTGATAGCTGAGGAGATCATTAGGAGATCATGAAATAAATTGAAATTGTGGCAATTCTGTTTATTTCATCTAGACAAATGCCCTCAATGGCCCAATGGCCCAAGGCCCTGCATCTTGGCTTCTAAGAAGTTGCTCATTCACAGTGTCGTGTGGATTGAGTGAGGACAACTAGATTAAAATGCCATCGAGCTTTTACGTTGAAAGAGCAAAGATTAGCTAGTCCAGTGCTGTCTGTCAATAAGGGAGGCCCTGAGAAGTAGCACCAATTCCCAATTAAGTTTAATATACTTTTACTTACTTATTCCCATTCAATGGGGGTAATTTACCCATTTTAGATCTTGTCACCTAGGCGAACCCAGAGAGCTCAACAGAGTAGAAAGGTTAATTCAAGAGAAGAAATTGAAACTTCACTGAAGAACAAATTTACTCTTCTTCATGTGCATGAGTGTAAACAAATAACACTGGCGAATGGGTATGAGGAGTATATAAGGTTTCACAAGCTGCTGATGGATACTGTACATTCGATTATCCATAAAATGCATCCTCCAGTCACATCTGATTAGTTATTACTTTGGCTTGGCTGGTAATATACTAGTCACTCTTCACACATTATTTGACTTTTTCCTATTTCCTGCCTCATGGTAATGCTTCCCTTGCTTTCCACGTTTCCTCTGGTCTTCCATCCCATCTCATTCATGCTAATTCCTCTAAGGCATTTACCTTATTACAATAAATGAGGCACTAGATACTAAAAGGGGCCACCGTGAGAGCATACCACCAAGAACCTGAAGCTGTCCCTCTGAGAGTGTAATTAACAGTTCTTTGACATTTTTTGATCTCTGTCATTGACACCCACACAAAATAAAAAGGAGACAACATTGAAAAATGAGTTCCAACAAATAAATTTACTTTTCACTATTCAGCAGAGAGAAATATTAGGTAGACTGATGTGTAAGGGGAGATACAGGTAGAACTGCCATTAGTGTTCTAGTGGTTAACGACAATTTATCAGATCTCACCACAGCCTGGAAAAGTCTACTTATGACTACCATTTTCTGCTTCTTACTCTCTGCATCCACCTGTGTGCCAAGGTTATGACGACATTTGGAAAGTTATCTGACTTAAGTCACCCATTAGTGTCACATACTATAACTGTCACATGTGGCGATCAGTTTGTGCCATACTAGGACAGTAACCTTCTCTAGATTTGTAGTTGCCGACATATAAACCCAGTTGAGTATAGATTAAATGCAACACCCTCTAAAAAAAAAGTGACAAAGGAAAGCCTTAAATAAATGCTCAAGAACTAGACTTAAGAATACCAAAACAATACATCTGTCATGAGCAGCCTTGAATGTCCAAATTGGTCCCCCTGTTTTCTAGATAGGCAGCCTGGCTGACTGACCAAAAGAAAAGTTGTATCCCAGCACAACAGAAGAGGGAATTGTCACCTTCTTTTATGATCTGCTACCACCCTGACAGGTGGAGATGTACAGGCTTGCTTCCTGCCATGAATTCCCACCCTGCCCGTAAATAATTTAAGAAAAAGAGAGAGTTGAGTCTATATTGTATCTACTATATCAACATCAGTCAAATCAATAACATCATACATAAATACCTTTTTTAATTCTTCTTTTCTCTGCTTTCAAGTCATTGTTAAGAAATCTATGTACTCATACACAAATAATCAGTGCTGTCTGAAAATTAATGCAGTCTCTGTTTATCAAGTACAAATTGAAAATTGTATTTACAGAATGTGAGAGTATAATTAAACACATATTCCTTTCTGAAATAAGAAGAAGCCAGCTATGTAAATCAGCATGTGCTCACAGGTCTGAAGCATTAAAGAAACTACTGAAGCATCACAAACCGAAGGCAAATAACACAACCAACTTCTGCACAGGGCAACAAACTTAAAGGAATGAATCCTGGTCACGGAGTCACATGACTTCCCTAGGCTTTCCCTTCTGCCATTTATTCCCTTTGTGGTCTCCGGTAAATTACTAATCTCTAACCAACAGTTTTAGTATCTTTTAAAGGAAAGAGACTATGGTTTGTTGTAAGGATGAAGCAAATTCTTATTTATGAAAGTGGCCTCACAGTTTTGAAAGGTCACCTCCAAAGTTGAATCTTGTTGTAGACAGTAATTCTCAGATCTATTAAATATAGTCTTTGTGACTGTATCTGTAAAGAGTCATAGGATGTTGGCTGTAAAATAAACAACAGACAGGGGTTAAGGCCAATCCCACCTCAAGCCTTCAGAGCCTGACATCATCACACCCGTCCATTGTGTTTCTCTTCTAATATGGTCTGAGTGGAAGCTACAGGAAGCTCTGAGCACAAACTCCTTTCATGAGGAGTCTCTGCTCTCTTTAATAAATCTGTTCCTCCTGTCTCATTACTGCCCCTCCCCTCCCCTCCCTGGGTAGCTCACTGTTGTCTCAGTTCGTCAGCCCCTCTTCTGGCCTCATTTGATTGCCTAACCAGCCTTGACATGAGGGTCAGCCATTTTATTAGATTTTCACACTCTCTCGCCCCAGAGCTGCCATTGTAATTCCGATGAATGAGTAAATACCATCATCTGCCTTCCTGGCTCCCAGTCCCAGGCTGCCAACCACTGCGGAAGGAAGTCACAGAGCCAGGTTGACTGGTTCCATGACAGTTCCCAGCGATCTGGCCAGCTGGGCCCCATTGCTGCTTGACAGTACTCATGCTCATCAGTGATGTACAGATTTTTGTATTTCCCACAGTGTCAATTCCAAGTATTCTTCCCACCCTCTGTTTCTTGCATGCTATGTTCTACCAGTTCCTGGTGAAAGTCAAGGCCAGTGTTTGATAATCACCTCTTTTCACTCACTTTTTCTTCCTGGTCTTACAAGCAAGAGCTCTCCTCCCTGGAACCATTCACCAGAGCCTTCCCTCTTTTGGGCTAAGACTTTATCTCACCCCTGTCTACAAATCCTCAGAACTAGCTTTCACTAGAGCCAAACACTCCCTGGTTTTGCCATTTTTTGTTTCTTTTTTATAAAATTTCTGGAAAGGAAAGGATAGCTGATAGTGTTTCTACTCTCTTGCTACCTCCTTACTCCTTCCCATCTGCTTTCTGCTCCAATAAGTAAATCCAGGGACAGTTTTCCAGTGTTCCCTTTTGTTCGTCTTTATAAATAGAACTTCCTCAAAAGAAGGTAGATGAATGGCAAGGAAACATATGAAAAAATGCTCATCATCCCT
>CAUYON010061341.1:0-43659 GCA_963573935.1 Arctocebus calabarensis
CAAACAAACCAACAAACAACCAAACAAACAACCAAACAAAGGGGGCGGGCACGCAGGCCATTACTAAAAAAAAAAAAAAAAAAAAGACAAGTATTGGCAAGGATGTAGAGACATTGGAACCTTTGTACAATGCTGATGGCAATGCAAAATAGCACAGCAACTATGGAAAACAGTAAGGAGGTTCCTCAAAAAGTAAAATAGAATACCACATGATCCAGAAATCCCACTTCTGGCTATTTATCCAAGAGAATTGAGATCAGAATCTCAAAGAGGTGTTATTACCCTCATGTTAACTACAGTATTATTCACAATAATCAACATACGGGAGCAGCTTAAATGTCATTTGAAGGATGAATGATTAAAGAAAATGTGGTATGTGCATACAGTAGAATGCCATTCAGACATAAAAAAGAAGAAATTCCTGTAGTAACCAGAAACATGGATGAAGCTTGAAAATATTATGCTAAGCAAAATAAGCCAGTCACAATGATCAAGTAAAAAACACGGCTTTACTTATGGACGCTGGATGGTAATTTCACGAGTCTTTTTACCTAAGAAAAGTTTGCTAGAGAAGAAGTAGGAATAGGTTCAAAATGGTTTATATGAATAATTTTCAAATCATCTTTCATAATTAAAGTAGTCCTTAGAAATTGCCTTAATGTTTGCTGTGGAGACAGGTGTAAAGGGACAGGGCAGGCAGGATTCTAACATCAATGCAGCTTCTTCTACACCAATAAAGTGAAGCAGAATGAATCCAAATTTCAGTTTTAATTAAAAGTAGTTTTTTGTATTGCAATGTTATATTGCTACATAGAACAGAATGTGTGCATGGAAGAGAAAGTATTCTGTTTGACGTGCCTGGGTATCTACGAAAAAGAAAGAGAAGGGAAATCAGTTTCAAAAGCAGTGTAGTCATGTCAGCCAGGATATGGGCTGGAGGGAATTTGTAAATGATATAGTTAAACCAGCTTAATCAGTCCTCAACTTCTCTTGTAATTTTGTTTCCTTTTCCATAATGTAATGGGCGTTGGGCACTGTTACCTTTGACTGTTCTTTTGCTTTGATGGCTATATTGCTTCATGACTCTGGTGTAAGAGCAGGCATCTGGTGACCTTAACTTTGCATCTTTTTAAAAATGAACCACAAGGGGCTTGAGAGACCCTGAGCATCACTAACATTCAAGGTTTTGTTGCAGAAAAAGAAGACTTTTTTTTGAGGTTGACTTAAACTAATTGTGGATATGGACTGTGAATACAGCAATATGATGGCAGGCTGAAGTGTGAAAGAATAAAATGATTTATTTGGCATCCAGAAGGAGTTCCTCTACCTAGGCTTCCAAGCCAGCAGCCACAGGCATCTCTCTTACCTGAAGTTTTCTCCAACACAAAAAACAGCAAGGCGATATCCACGACCAGCACAATTAGGAGGAAGATGAACAGAAGGATTTCCAATACACTGCACTTCCTTGCCATCTGGATGCACAGAGGTAAGTGGATTAAAGCAAAACACAAGACCCCACTAGTCTTAGAGGATAGGTAGGAACGGTGACTAAAATGTGGACTTGTTTGCAAAACAACTTTGATTATCAACATTCCTTTTTACATATCCAGAGAACATCTGTTTCCACTCATCACATGTCTCTAATTTCTGTACCTCCAACACCTCTTGGGCTTTTGCCTTTTTTAATCTGTTGAAAAAAACTGAGTATTGTGCCAAGAAAAATATCAGACATAAAGCATTGGAGGGAGAGAGGGAATGGAACAACATACAGAAGAAATAGTGGTGAGGGGTTCAGATGGCTCACAAAACCCTTTTATTTATTTATTTAATTTTTTTGTAGAGATAGAGTCTCACTTTATCACCCTCTGTAGAGTGCTGTGGCATCACACAGCTCACAGCAACCTCCAACTCCTGGGCTTAGATGATTCTCTTGCCTCAGCCTCCTGAACAGCTGGGACTACAGGTGCCCACCACAAGGCCTGCCTATTTTTCTGTTTTTGCAGTTCGGCCAAGGTCGGGTTTGAACCCGCCACCTTTGGTATATGGGGCCAGCGCCCTATTCAATGAGCCACAGGCGCCCTACTCAATGAGCCACAGGCATCGCCCCACAAAACCTTTTTAGATGTTACTTGAACCTTCTACTCACCCTGTACAATATAAAAGAGGGCACATTGGAGGAGAAAGAAAAGTAGCAAAACTTGAATCTACATCTTCTTCTGATTCCCATTGCGTGCTGCTGAATGTTGTTCAGAGGTCACTGAATTTTTTTAAGAAACTGTTAACAAATGTGAACCTGATCCTGATATCCAGCATGATGCTTCCTCGTATGTTCACAGCACACAACTAATACAAACTTGTTAACTCCCAGTAACTTGTGTTGACACAAGTTTTAAAGTATTTGTTAGAGCGGAGGTGCTCTCGACTAGGACTCAAAGGGCTTGGATTCTTGTCCCGGTTGTTTCTTACTAACAGATGGTCTGCTTATCTACTATGTATTTGGATCTGTGTTTCTTCATCTACAAAATGAGATTAGATTCTGCATGTATTCTCATTTTCCAGCTCTAATTATAGTAAATCTAACATTATCCCATACCTCCCAGTTGCATGACCCCTCTCAACTTCAGTGATCTTCATTGCTATTTTCAATCTCCCCCATATGTCAGCCATATCCTGGGTTTATCATCTCCCATAACTGTTCCACTTTCTACATCTTAATATGTACTTCTCATTTACTGGTCATAAGCTTTTTTTTTTTTTTTGCACTCTCATTGTCTTGCTTCATTTTTTCTTATTCTTTGATCACCTGAAGCCGTCTGTTATTTTTCCATTCGTGTTTAATTTCTTAGCCCCCCTGAGTTGTTATCCTCAGGCTTCAGTAATTTTGATTTAATTTGCCATTGCTCCCATCTTCCTTGGCCCCTTATCTATTAACAGAACACATACGATGAAACCATTCAGCCAAATATCTGCCTGCTGTGCTTATGCCCCTACTCCAGGTAGATGTCACCAGGGCCCATAACCTAAATAAACTGGGCCTGCAAGGTGACTGAAGACCTTGCAAGCTCTTCCTATCTAGGTAAATTCTTGTATTTTCCCCTCTGCTGTCAGTGAAAGAGTTTTTCCTCTTCTTGTCTAAACATAATCTTTGCATCTATTCTCTGGATCTCACAGCCATTGAATTTCTCAAAAATCTTGTCCACCAATTATTTCTCCTGTTTCATGAGTTGCTAAACTTGTTCCTCTGAATGTATTTTCCCCCTCATAAATATGTCCCAAGTTACCCCAGACTCTGTTGATGGCACTGTGTGCTTCTCTAGGTATCATTATAATTTCTTTTTCTGCTTCATAGCTAACCTTCCATAAAGATAACTCCACACCATCTGTATTCCCTTCCTCATTTATTATTGGCATGGATTATACGGCCTGTACTTCACTGGCATGGCTCCTGCCAAGGCCATCAGGGACTTTGTGGCTGAACACTATGGACACCAACCTAATCATCTAGCACTATCAGCCACTCCCTGCTCCTTGAAACTCTCTACCTGTGAATTCCTTGATAACATTCAGACTTGGCTTTCCTCTTATGTTCCTAGTTTCTCTTCACTTTTCTTTGTAGTTTCTTAATTCGGTCAACGTGGATAGTCCTCATATTTTCATATAGGTTCTCTTTTTAAACTGTACACTCTCCTTGAGCAATTTCCACTGCTCATGTGACTTCATATAACATCTGACAATAATCCAGCCTATATTTCTAGCCCAGAGATTGAGATTTATATATTTAACTGCCTATCAAATGTCCCATGGACATCTAAATGCAACATAAAATCATCTTTCCTCATAGCCCTATCCCTACTTGTGCCAATCCCACCCAATCATCTGCTCCTTAAGTAATTACTATCTTGGGGAGATAGACACAATTGAAAATAAAATCCCAGGAATCTTTTTTTAATCATATAAATATTTATTCTTTTTTTAATTTAATTTTTAATTAAAATCATAACTGTATACATTTATGGGCTACAATGTGATGATTTGATACACTATGTGGAGTGCTTATATCAAATTGATTAACATGTCCATCACCTGAGGAATCTTTTTTGACTCATTGTTTCTCTTCAGTCCTCACAGCCAATTTCCAGTTCAGACTACTTTCTGATATCTTTCATTATTTTCCAAATGGCCCAGCACTAACAGGGTACTTGGATTTCCTATAACCTTTAATGAACCTCTAATTTCCTATAATCTTTAATGAACCTCTAAATAATCCAAAATCCTGTAAGTTTTGTGATCCCTCCTAAGCTCAGCTCCTCAGCCTTTCCTATTCCCAATATTCCTGCCATACTAAACCAACATGAATGCAACAATAAAGTAGAAGTGGACAAATGATTTTCCCTCTCTTTCTTTGTCTACTCATAGCTTTACTTTTCTACTGGCTTATGCATTTTTAATTGTTTCATAAAAGTTCTTTATACATTAGGGATATTAATTCTTCACTTATTATATATGCTACAAATATTTTTCCCAGATTGTGATTTAAAATTTTTGGATTAAAATTTATGGCTCAGCACCTGTGGCTCAACGGGCTAAGGCACCAGCCATGTACACCTGAGCTGGCGGGTTTGAATCCACCTGGACCCACCAAACAACAATGATGGCTGCAACCAAAAAATGGCTGGGCATTATGGCTGGCACCTGTAGTCCCAGCTCCTTGGGAGGCAGAGGCAGGAGACTTGCTTGAGCCCAGGAATTGGAGGTTACTGTGAGCTGTGAGGCCACAGCACTCTCTCCAGGGTGACAGCTTGAGGTTCTGTCTCAAAAAAAAAAAAATTACATAAAATGCACAGATCTTAAGTTTACAGTTTAACAAATGCATATATCCATTCAATAACTACCCCAGTCAAGATACAAACTATTTCCATTAATCCAAAAAGTTTTCCTGTTTCTAGTCAATTCCTGCTCTATCCCTGCCCTAGAGGCAACTAGTATTTAGATTCCTATCACCATAAATTAGCTTTGCCTATTCTTGAACTTGATATAAATGGAATCATAAAATATATACTCTTTTATTTTCTAACTTCTTTTGCTCAACACAGTGTTTTTAAGGTTCATGCATGTTATTGACTGTATTGGTAGATTGTATCTTTCTATTGACAAATATTATTCCCATGTATAACTATATCATAAGTTGCATATTCATTCACTATTTTTTTTACTATTTTTAAAATTTCAAAATATTAAGGGGGTACAAATGTTTTAGGTTACATGGGTTGTTTTTGTAGTACTTTAGTCCCAGTTATAGGTGCACCCATCACCCAAATAGTGTTCACTGTACCCATTAGGTTTTCACCCATCACTTCCTCTCCCCTCCCGTAGGTGATTTTCAACTGAGTTTTACTTCCTTCTGTGCACACGCATGCTCATTAGTCACTTCCAATTTAGCAGTAGTGGTATTTGTTTTTCCATTCTTGAAATTCTTCACTTAGAGAATGGTCTCAATTCCATCCAGATTGTTGCAAAAGGTATTGATTCATCTTTTTGAGACCAAATAGTACTCCATGGTATATATTTTATTAATTCACTCATGAATTGATGGGCACTTAAATTTGTAGCCACATGGAGAAGAATAAAACATGACCCGCTATCTCTCATCATTCCCCCAAATTAATTCAAGACAGATAAAAGACTTAAATCTAAGCATGAAACCATAAGAATTCTAGAGGAAAATGTAGAAAAAATTCCTCTAGATAACAGCATAGGCAAAGAACTTATGGCTAAGACCCCAAAAGCAATCATGACAATGACAAAATCAAATCAATGGAATTTGATTAAACTAAAAAGTTTCTGCATAGCTAAGGAAATAATCTGCAGAGCAAATAAACAACTTACAGAATGGGAGAAGATATTCTCAAGCTTCACATTTGATAAAGGGGTAATATTCAAAATTTACAAAGAAATGAAGCAAATCAGCAAGAAAAAATACCAAACAACCATATTAAAAAGCAAGCAAAAGACATAAACAGGAGATTCTCAAAAGAAGAAAGACAAGTGCCCAATAAACATGAAAAATGTTCAGTGTCATTAATCATTAAGAAAATGATAATTAAAACCACAGTGAGATATCACCTAACCCCACTTAGAGTGGTTTTTATTAAAAGTCTAAAAACAGTAAATCCTGATGCTGATGCAGAGAGAAAGGAATGCTTGTCCACTATTGGTGGGACAGCAAATTAGTAAAACCCTTATGGAAAACAATATGGAGATTCCCCAAAGAACTAAAATTAGAGCCCTCATTCAATCCAACAATCTCCCTATTGGGTATCTACCCAAAGGAAAAGATGACTTTTAATCAAAAAGATATATGAGCTCAAATGTTTAATGCAGTACAATTCACAACTGCAAAGACATAAAGTCAACTGAAGCACTCCTTTTGTTTTTAATGTTCATTTTGCTTCTACTATTATTTTACATTTTCTGCATTTCTGCTCTTCTTGACTCTTCCTCAATGATATGACTATTTCTACAAATATTTTATATAGGTATATAGCTTTAATTTTAATTGAGACAGCCTTTAGAACTGTGTAATAATTAAGAAAATAAAGACTTTATACTTTAATGTTAAAATAGAGGTAAGTAACAAGGATTTGTAGATAATTTCCCAAGAGAGGTTCAGGAAGAACCCTTAGCCCTAGGAGAAACAAGAGTTTTGGACTGAAATTGGGGTTTGCTAGCTATTCTTTCCTACTTATTTAAATCTATCAGATGTCTGTCTTAAAGTTAAATTCTTTATCCTTCAAGTGAAGGCTACAATCCATTTATTGCACAGGAAGATGGGGAAAGGGGAGAGGGAGGGACGGGGAGGAAGAGGGTGGGGGGAGATGGGACAAAGGGTGAGATCACATGTGTGGTACATATTTGAAGGGTCAGGAGAAAACTTCTAAATACGGATCAAACATTTTTTCACATAGTAAATGAGAAAATCTCATGAATGTTATGTCAATCAGGTTGATAAAAATATCTCAGATTGCATGTGAAGCCCGCACACTGTACCCCATGATTGAACTAATGTACACAGCTATGATTCAATAAAAAAAAGTTAAAAAAAAATAAAATATATAATTCAACAGTTTTTAGTATATTTACAGATGAATGCAACTATTACCATAGTTCATTCTAGAACATTTCTGATATCTCGAAAAGAAATCCCGTACCCTTTAGCAGTCTCCTCTGTATCCTCTCACTCTCCCACCAGCCGTAAGAGGCCACTACTCTACTTTTTATGTCTACAGACTTGTCCATTGTAGACAGTTTGTATAAAGGAACCCATACTTCATTCAATATGCTGTTACACAGATTCATCCTTCATTTCATTTTATTGGTGAATAATATTCCATTATATGGAAAGACCACATTTTGTTTATTTACTCGTCATTTCATGGACACTTGGAAGGTAATACTTTCTTTTTCCTTTTCTTTCTTTCTTCTTTCTCTTTTTCTTTCTCTTCTTCTTCTCTTTCTCCTTCTCTCTTGTCTCCCCCCCCTTTTTTTTTAAGAGAGAGGATCTCACTATGTTACCCAGGCTACTCTTGAACTCCTGGCCCCAAGTGATCCTCCCACCTTACATGCTAGGATTACAGGCATGAGCCTCCGTACCAGGCCTGGGAGACAGTGCTTTCTTAATATTGTGCCAGTCCCTAGTCCAAGTGCTTTATCTCATTTAATCCAAACTACCTTATGAGGTAGGCACTGTTGTTATCCCTATTTTACAAAGGAACCAAAGCACAGAGATGTTATCTAACCTGCCCAAAGTCACACAGCTAATGAATATCTGCTTGGTCATTGACTTTATTCATAATGCTCAGTGGCACACAATCCTATTCTTCTGTGTCTTCAGGGACAACTCATACATACCTCAACCTGCTCATGTATCCTTAAGTGGAATCCAAAATGGCGCCTAGAGGGGCACCTCATGTCATTACCCACCCTCTCACTTGGTTTTCTCTCTGGACTGTCCAATCCCCTCCTCAGTCAGGAACATTCCAGAAAATCACCTCTGCAATGTAAGCACCTTCATTCAACAAATGATGTTCAGTCAATAAACCCCTTCAAGGGGTGTTATTTGGGCCTTATAAAATCCTCATTTATTTGGGACCTCACTAATTCAATATTTATAAACTTTTTGAGAAGCTGTGCTGGGGCCAAAGTGGGATTTGGTTAGTAACTTCTTCTCCTTCTTCTTCTCCTTCTTCTTCTCCTTCTCCTTCTCCTCCTCCTCCTTCTTCTTCTAGAGGCAGTCTCACTTTATCGCCCTCAGTAGAGTGCTGTGGTGTCACAGCTCACAGCAACCTCCAACCCCTGGGCTTAGGCAATTCTCCTGCCTTAGCCTCCCAAGTAGCTGGGACTACAGGCGCCTGCCACAACACCTGGCTATATTTTTCTTGCAGTTTGGCCAGGGCCAGGTTTGAACCCACCACCCTCGGTATATGGGACCAGAGCCCTACCCACTGAGCCATAGGTGCTGCCCAACATTTTCTTCTTAGAAGAAGACAATGGAGTATAAACAAGATCATAGAAGGCTCAAAAATAGAAGTATCTAGGAGCAAGTCAGTGGCTGAGCTGCAGGTGCTATACAGTTCCAATCTACTGGTCAAGCAGGTCCCCTAAAGACCAGGCAGCAACCTTGCTAAATGGGATAGTGAGAACATTCTTACTACTGAACACACTACGACCGCCTCCCTTTAAAACATGCCTCTGATTCTCTGATCCAAAGTCCAGGGCCTCAGTTTCATTCCTCTAAGGAAAAGTTTTTTTATGCCAAACAGATATTCGCAGAACTAGATAATGAGCCTCAAAATCACCCTGGAGCCACACCAGGCTGAGAAACAGTGAAGGGAACTTCTGAACTTGGAGCCTCCTTCTTCCTTCCACAAAATCCTGTTATTCTTTCCACAGAGAAATTCCACCCAGCTGAAAAGTCTGAGGGCCCTGGGGGTGACAGCCCTGCAGCCCAGACAAGCTCTCAATACCTTAAGCCTATTGAGTCCTGGTTGCCTTTGATCTTGGCATTTCCTGTGGCCTGGTAAGTGAGAGAGTGGGGAGCGTCTACCAATCCCAGCATTTCCAAAGTGAAATCTTCAGCTTCTTTCTAGAATCTCAGGCACTCGATTGTAACAGATTGGGGCTCAAGCTACCCCATCCCATCCTGCTTTGGGGAGTTAATTATTTTAAAGTAACAGAATTTCAATCTTTTGCTTCCTTCCAGGGATCTCCTTTTATCCTGTCTCCAGAGCAGCTTCAGTGACAAAAGACACCGCAAAACACAGAGGTTTGTGACCCATTGCGCCCTGGCTTCCAGAACCCTCGCTGGTGCAGGGGGCAAAAAATACCAGGCAAGGAAAGCCAGCAATCTGAGGCTGGGCACTGACCGCCTGACTGGTTTTGTAACTCACTTGTCCCTATCTGAGCCCCTGTTTCTCTCTCTACGAAATGAAACCTTGAATAGGAGGGAGCTGCAAGCAGCTCTCAACTCATTTGCTGATTCTGACCTCTTGGTAGAGGCTGCTTGGGTGCTGTGCTGACGATTTTCAGGGTGAGCAGGAGAGAGAGCTGGCTCAATTAGCAGTGTCTGCTCCGAGCAAGGGGAAGAGAGCAGTGGCACATTTACTGCCATGTATTTACCACTCCTGCCATTGCTATTCAAAGTCCTCTTTGACTCAGAGCTTGTATGATTTTATAATTTCCTCCCGCCCATGCTGTTCTCTTTGCCTTCTCCAAGGACCTGCTTCGGAGGCTGTTCCCACCCGTCATGAATTGGCAGTGGCTTACAGATACTGGCTTATAGGAGAAGGCTAAGGGCAAGTTAGAGATGAGCCAGGCCAGGGAAGATGAGAGTTCTTCTTGAAACAAGAAATAAACCTTGAGGCCACTCTTTCTGTAGTTGACACTGAACTGGAATCCACAGCAGGGAAGCACACCCCATGTGGATGCCCCTTCGCACATTGCCTTCCGTGACACAAAAGCAAGACATGGCCTCCATTCACCTGGTTTAGACATAGAAAGCAAATAGCATCTGAGAAAAGAAAAAAGAATTTTGAGCAGAGAGCTACTGGTGGAAATCTCTCCCTATTAGCTGGAGATGATGGCAGTACCTTCCCTAGGGGACATTGTGACGATGCAAAGAGAGAATACGTGCAGGAAAAGCTCAGCACAGGGCCAGGCACCCAGTAATCAATGCCTAATCCATACAATGCAGAGGCTATGGTACTATTCTCCAGGGTTACTCTTTGGTGGCAGCGGGCCTGAGGATACGAAATCTATTCTGCAACCAGCCCTCTCGTCAGCAGGGCGGGTGCTTACTATCTCACCACTAAGGCCTCGACTTCGCCAGTTCCAATAACACCATTAGTCATTTTTCATTCCTGAGATGTCTGTCCATGGGTGGGTGCATGTGTGTGAGTGTGTGTGCGCGCGCGCCTTTCAGGGAAGGAGAAAATCCATATTCCTCTCTCTTCTGACCAAATTAATCAAATAAATCTTCTGTAAGGAGCTGCTAAATGAATCACAGATGGCTCTGCCTTTTACAGGTTGCAGAAAGCACCCGTTACAGTTCTTTTAATTTATCAGAGAAAAAAAAGATGCCCTCGTGTGCCCCTTCCCTCTTGCAATAATAATCAGAACCAGTCTGTTTTCCATGGGTCCGAGATTTATTTTCAAAAAATGTGTATCAATAGATGGAACAGCGGGAAGATTATTTTGCCAAGCCCCAGCCTGCAGCACAGGGAAGGTGCCCTGGCTGGGGAGAGCGTTTATAAAACCACATTTAATAAAAGCGAGTGTTATATTAAGTATGTTTGCTAGTGTATTTAAGCATATGGTTTCCATATCAGGCCTAAAGATGCCAAACACATGCTTTACCTTCTTCCTAACCTTTCCAGGGGGTGTTGGGATGAGAAGGATTTTGCTTTTTGTAGATGGGAGTATATTATTTTGTTTTTACAACTCCGGCTCACGTGGAAAAGTGCCCACGAATGTTCAGAAAGCATGTGAAGACTGCATTTTCTACTTATGTAATTAGCCCAAGAAACTTGCCTTGCTGACTTTCAACTGGCCCAACAATTCTCCCAGAGCTTGCCAAGGTGCGAGGGCTGGCTGACTGTAACGTGTGAATCAATTTCAGCTGCAAAGCACTTGAGCTCCTGGATTTTAGACATGAACCATTTTGGTAAATGCAAGAGCCCCAAGGATGGCTGCTTGGCTTTGTGTCCAGAGTCTCTGTTTACATTGAACCATCTATTTATCTCCCTTCTTTGTATTTGGGCTGAGCATTGGGAATGCCGTGTTTCTCCTGTAGGTCAAAGGCAATTGGTTCTGGCCCTGCAGGCATGGGGGTCCCTGGAAGGCAGCTAGAATAGGCCTCCTTGGCCCCCCACCATAAAACAATTTAAACAATCCCCAAATTCTGAGATAATCCTGGAAGCCAAAATGCCAAATTTAGGAAGGGGATTGGGTGGGAGCATCTGCAGTGGGGCCACCCAGCCCACTCCCCTCTCCAGCCCGGGCAGAGTTGCCTGAGCGAGTTATAAATCTACTGGTACCATTTCTTTTTCGTCACTTGCCTAATCCTGTGCCCTTCGTTTCATGTGCTGTAATTATTAACATCTGCTTTCGGAGCCCGGACGCATGGAGTTTGCAAAGGCAGTTTTCAGTCCAGAACAATGGTGACAGCTGTTTCATTTAGCCTAGGGCCAGCACTTCCTGTTCTGTCTACATCTGCCCTTCTGTGTCCAATTTCTGTTTCAGGGTTTTGTGTTTTGTTTTCTATTTTTTTCCCCTGCATCTGACCTTGCTGTATGTTTAAGATGAATTTCTAGCCTAGCACTCCAGCTAGGATTTCTAGCACATATGCTTATTAGATTGGCGACAGCCAGAGAGAGACAGAAGAAAGTCCAGATTGTCCCCAGCAGCTAATAGGGTGGAGGGCCCGGACAGAAAGCTGACCAGGGACCCAGGCACCAGGCTCAAAGGTGGACAGGGACTCGTGTGACCTCTCTGGAACTTCGAGACAGGAAAGATGGGCCCAGCTCATCTGTCCTGCAGACATCTCCACAGCTTGTTTGATAAGGGGTCGCCCAAACATCTCACTGAGGGAGTCATATGCGTGGGGGTGGCCCTTCTGCTTTGGGCACCCAGCAAGCTAATCCGATGGGGCACTATTCTGAGGCTCCAGCATCCCCTTTTCCCTCGGACTCACCAGCAGTACAATAAAATCCCTACAATTTGCACAGGGTGGTCCACAGAATGGGAAACGGAAACGCTGTGGATAGGAGAAGGGATGATCGGCCTGGACCCGGTACATGGCTGTGTGTCCGTGCGTAATCAGAGAGGGGACACTGTGGCCCACGCCTGCCCTCCTCCACCCACCTGCCCTGACTCCCTCTGATCCAAGCTCGGCCGGCACACAGACGTCACATTATTATCTAGGACCCCACCAGGAGCATGTGGTTGGGAGACCTCAGGATTTGTGAAAGCTGCCCTCAGGTGTCACAGGCTTTCTTGCCAAATAGGGCAAAAACCTGTCCCCGCGGAGATAAGGAAGTGCAGGAAGGCGTAAGCCCCTGGTGGCAGAGCAGAGCCCGAGCCTGAGAGTCGCGAAGGGAGGCGTGATGACTCAAACAACGGGACGTGCAGAGTCCGTGTCTGGGCCTGTCACTGGGCCTGGGTTCAGGACAGCAGAGACCCTGGAGAGCCCCTGCTGGCCACGTTAGTCCTAACAGAGGAGGCGACTGTCCTGCGGCTGCAGCTTGCTCAAGCTGGACTGTCCGTAGAGAGGCACAGGAAGGCGAATCTGTGTCGGTTCCGGGAGCCTGAGGCATTTTCGCCGCCAAGTGAAGTGTCTCTCACTAGTCCCTGTACGCCCTTCTAAGTGGCTCCTACGGAAGTAACTGGAGGCCTCAGTTACCCGGGTGGGAAGGTGAGGCCGGGCAGTGCTGAGGCCCGCACCCCGTGGGCCCGGCGGCTCCCGGAGCAGAGTGTGCTGACCTGACACCCCGGGCCGTGGAGGCTACTGGCGGGTGGTCAGCAGACAGAAGGAGAGGGTGGGTGTGCAGAACAGGGAAGGCCCCTAACTTGGAGGGGTCCCCCCACACCCCAGCACTAGACTTGAGCCCGATTCAGCTGGGTTTTCTACAATGACCGGCTGACAGGGGCAGTGACTGCAGCGGGGCCTGCACCCGTGAGCTGTTTCATCCCCCTGCCTGCCCGCCCCCGCCCCCCCCCTGCCTGTTCCCCTCCCCCTCCCTCTTCCTTTCCTTTCTCACTCACTCCTTTTCTTCTTAAAGTTAATTGCAACTTTTTTCTCAGCGCCCTGATCTGGATAAGCCACATCTCATTAGAAAAAGATTTAGCGGGAGCCAAAGCAGACAGGAGAAGGAATCCCTAATCAACAGAGAAAAGATTTGGGTGTAATTGCTCTCTCCCGCCATCCTCGCCCCCCTCTCCTCCTCCCATCTTCTGCTCATTAATCTGAAAAGAAAGTCGAAGTCTAAAGTCTTGGTGCTCAAGTATCTGCTGCTGCGTGGAACAAATTGAAGTGCTTAGGGGGCTTCCGGGGGGAGTCCGTACAGTCAGCTTCAGTTCGTGGGTGCATGGGTAAAATACTTTGGTTGTTGGAGGGCTACGTATGAATCACTTTGGGGGAGTAAAAGTCTGTGTGTGTTTGTATGTGATGTCCTCTGGGTGGTGGGGAATTGCGTGCATGTGAGGCTAGCTCTTTGGTTATTGGTGTGTGTATATTAAGTGCTTTGAGTAATGGATGTATGTGCGAAGCCCTTTTGGTTAGTAGGGTGTGTGTGTGTATAAGTACTTTGGTTGTTGGGCGCATGTGTATAAAGAGCTTTGGTTGTCGGGGTGTATGAAGTGCTTGGTTGTTGGGATATGGGTGAGTGCAAAGGGTTTTTGGTATGTGGGCGTGAAGAGGTCTGGTTGCTGAGAGATGCATGTTGTGTGCACATGTGTGAAGCACTTTGTTGGGTGCACGTATGTTACGTGCACAAGCAGCCCCCGACCCTGGCGTTTCCTTCCCAGCTAAATCCCTGCAGCTGCTTAAATGGTGATACGTAGAAAATGAATTCAGGAGTGAACCCTCTCCCTGGGTCTTTAAACACCCAGGACTGACATAGTACAGCGTTTTTATGCTCTTCCTTCAGAATTTGGAAATTTTCTACAATGACAATTTGTAACTGGTGAGGGGAGGATATTGTAATTATTTTTTAATTGAGAAAGTGATGTATGTTTAAAAGGAAAAGAAAGCAGTAATGTACACTCCTAGTAATTGGGGCTGTTACAAGAGGCTAAAAAAAGGCAACCTCTGTCACACCGATGTCCCCAGTTCTACTCTCTAATCACCCCTTACCTATAATTTTGATACCATCCCAAATACTGTAAGCCATGCATAAATGTTCCACACTGGCTCAGATTCTATGCTATTCTGCACTTTGCTTTTTTCCACTTAATAATACATCACCGAAACTGTTCTCTATCAGCATAGATTCTATTAATACTGTACTTTTTACCCATAAAATGAATTAAGAGGAAAACAAGATGACTCTATCCTGGACAAGTCAGAGTACCAGAGACCCAGCTCTCCCCAGCAAAATAGATTATAATAATATTCTTCTGGCGTGATACTAAGCCTCATATTTATTGCTTCATTTATTCCTCAGAAAACCTCAGGAATGTTCTACCCTATTCATAGATGAAGACACTGATGCTGGGAGAGGCTGGATAACTTGCCAAAGTCTCACAGAAAGGGGCAGGGCTGGAATTCGAACCCAGGCACTGGGAATGCAGAGCTCTTCCCTCAACCATGGCCTTCTAGAGCAGAGGAACGAACCTTCTGGAAGCTGGGGAAGAGTGAGCAGATCGGCTGTGCTGCCGCTCCTGGTTCTGAGCTGTCCCACGTGCATTTCCCACTCCATCCCAGCCTGGCCTCACAGGCTCCCTCCTTGCTCCCCGTGGCCCTCTGCAGAGGCCAGCTCCAGTGCCCATGAGCACTTCTGTCAGGAGAACCCAGGCAGATGCTGGCTCCGATCCCCCAGCGATGCCCCTGTGATGCCCTTTTACTTTGCTCTGAGCCCAGCCCATGTGCATCGCCCCCCTGTATACAACTCATTATCCAACATAAGCAATGGCCACAGAGGCAGGGCTCTCCCCTCACGAGAGCGTTTCAGTGGAGGTCACAGAGTTGAGCTGGGTGTGATGAAGTGAGGCTCTGTGCTGACAAGCAGGGACACAGTCCAGGTTCCACTGGTGACTGGCATGTCCCGGTGCCAAGCCCATCCTCGTGGAGGCTCACAGTCCCTCCAGCTCTCCTGGTACCCCTCCCTCCTCTCTACTCTTCTCCCTCACAATAGCTCAATCTGTCCTACCACTGCCACAAAGACAAAGCAGACAGGAATATTTGCAGAGAATGGGTAAGTCCCATTTGTGACAGTCTGGGGAGAGAGGGTTTTCAAAGGCAGGTTGGTAGCCTTTTGAGAGCAGGGGAGTGCTGGGAACTTGTGACACCCTGCTGCCAGGATGAAGGCCACCTCTGACGGTAATCAGGGTCTCAGCTGATTATCATCTGCCCCAAACAAGGTACTGATAGAAAGACTTGATTAGCACAGAGCCATATGCCTATTCTGTCATCAAGGCCTAGAACAGCTCTGTCCAGCACAGGAGCCACTTGCAATAGGTGGCTTCTGAGCATTGGAAACATGCCCGTCTGAATTGAAACAGTGCAACATACACGCCAGGTTTTGAAGGCTTCTTTGAAAATAAAACTGACAGTATCTCACTAACAATTGTATATTGAGTAGATATTGAAATGATAATATTCTGAAGATATTTCAAACAGATTATGGAAGTTAGTAATGGTGCCTGCATGCCAGATACCTTAGTTCACCTGTTACTTTTACCTTTTACTGATATGGCTACTAGAAAAATTAAAATTACATAAGTGGCTTGCATATGCAGCTCCCATGATATGTGCACTGGACATCACTGTCCCAGAATATAATATAGTCTTTAAGAAATAGCATTATCCCTGTTTTAACAATAAACAAATCAGCCAAGAGGTTGAATGGCTTGACCAAAGGCACCAACTAATAACTGCAGAAGCCAGAATTCTTGTGATGAGAGGCCAGTGATTCTGGATGGACACTCTATATTGGTTGATAAAACTCCTAAAACAAGAGATGTATTGTTTTCACAAGATCTTATGCAGAAGTGTTGGTGCCAGCAAGGCCTGAAGCAAATCTGGGGAAGCCAAAATAAAAGCTTGTGATTTGACCTCCCAGCACTAGCTGGGAAAGTTAAGGCGTTGGATCATTCTTCCTGCATGGTGCTTAGGCAGGGTTCACGGTTCTGTGTATGAACTCAGGCCCGTCTCTTCCTTTCTCTGACCTTCAGCTTGCCCGTGTTCTCTGAGGTCTGTCAGGATCCATGGTGCAGCTCAGCAGATTCCTCTCTCCCAGGGGCAAAGGGTGAGCTCCAGAGCACCTAATCAGGACCTTGAGCAAGTGACAACCTCTTTCGCATCATCTGTGACATAAAGAAGAGTGGACCTCAGAGAGTTGCTCCGTTGTGGCGGGCGCCTGTAGTCACAGATACTCAGGAGGAGAATCGCCTAGGCCCAGGAGTTGGAGGTTGCTGTGAGCTCTGATGCCATGGCACTCTACTGAGGGTGATAAAGTGAGACTCTGTCTCAAAAAATAAAATAAAATAAAAAAAGTAATGAAATATTGCAAGTAAGCCACACAGCACATGCCTAGCATACAGGAAGCACTCAATCAATGTAGTCATCATGGCAGTTATTAGTCTGACCAGCTGGCTTGGATTGTTCTGGGTCCATGGACTCAGATTCTTCAGCAGTATCTGCCTTGCTTGGAGCCCACCCCTAACCTGACATACTCAAATGCTGCATTTGATCTAAAGCAGGTTCACCTTTACTTGGGTTTTGAAGGGTTTATTACCTCTGCAACTCAGTTCCCTAAATGAATGATAGAATAATAGCAGTACCTGGGAGGAGGGCAGCTTGGTGGAGGTCCAGAGGGAGATTCCAGGTTCTCATAATGAAGCATCTCGTGGGGTGTTAGGAGTAAGACACTACTACTTTCCTCAGTAGTAGTGGTCAAAGGTTATTTTTCTGTCCTTTGGAGGACTAATGTAGATTCATGGCCGCAGGCCCTCCTTACCCCCCAGTTCCAACTTCCTTTCTATTCACAGCTGTTTACACTTTTTCACCCAGAGTTGTGGGTAAACAGCCTCTTGTATTAGATAAAGGCTTTATCAGCTCACCTCCTGTGTACTACATCTTTCTCACGAGTACAAGTCTGCATTAGGACTAAGTCGAATATGACTGTGTCTCCCTGGTTATTATCTTACACTTAATTGAAAGAACCTCGAGTTCAAAGCATGGGCGCCCAGCTGTCTCTGGCGTTCATCGGCTGCCATCTGCTGGGAAATTCTGGTATGACGTCGTCTCGTCCTTTGGCCCGCTAATTAACCAGGAGCCAAGAGGTTCATTGGAAATATTTCTTGACCGGGAATTGTCAATCATAGCACTCAGCCCTTGAAATATATCAGTGAACAAACAAACAAATATACCTGTTCTTCCAGAGCTTACATTTTTGAAGGGGGTGACAGGTGATAGACAATATAATAAGTAAATAATACCATGTATGATATTACATGGTTAAGGTGAGTATGGAAAAAAATGTTTTAAATGCACATGTAAAGGGGATTGGAAGTGCTGGCTAAGGAAAGATGACTTGCGATTTTAAATAGTTTTCATGATTGGCCTCATCGAGAAGGTGACTTTTGAACAAAGACTGGAAGGAAATGAGAGGATGCTGTGGAAGAAGACTGTATCTGGCAGAAGGGGCAAGCGTGCAAAGGCCCTGGGGTAGGAAGGAGCTCCATATGTTAGTCATCTTGGCCTGCCATGACAGAACACCAGCTATATTGGTAACATTTTATTTTTCTTTAAGAAAAATATCTGAAAGAAACATGGCAAAATCATAACTTCTGTTAACCATTTTAGATATTTTATTTCATTTATTAGAACCAGTTCTAAAATCTGGGCATCACCCTGAACTATGGTTAGGTAAACGGAGGTTCAGAGAGTTACTGCATCTCATGGGAAGCTGGTAATTGAAACTAAGTCTATCCAAGTATGACGTCTCAGCTTATTTTGTTAAATCACCCTCACCTCCCTAATGCATATGCCTATTCATTGCCTGAGTTGAGGACTTTTGCATCTAAATTCATAAGAGACATTGGTCTATAGTTTTCTTATGTTATCTTTCTCTGGTTTGAGAATCAGGATAAAGCTTCATAAATGAGTTGGGAGGTGCTCTCTCCTCTCCCATTTTGTGGAAAACATGCTATAAAATTGGTGTGAATTTTTCTGTAAGAATTCTCCAGTAAAACCAACTCAGACACTTTTTAAACTACAAACTCCATTTCTTTGATGGCTATAGTCTATTGAGATTGTCTGTTCTGTCTTGGATGGGTTTGTGTAGTATGCAGCATCTGTGGAATTAGTTCATTTCTTTGGTTGTTGAATTTATGAGCATAAAGAAATTCAACGTACTATTTGTTTATTGACTACAGTAATATCCTCCATCTCATCTATGACATCGGTAATGTGTTTCTTTTTGTTTTTGTCAGTCTTGCTAGAAATTTATAAATTTTATTAGTTTTTTGAAGAACCATCTTTTTGTTTTGTTAATTTTTCTCTATTATCTTCCTGTTTTCAATTTCATTGTTTTCTGCTCCTAATTTTATTTCCTTCCTTCTATTTGCTTTGAGTGTCATTTTATTTTTTTTCCTAGATTATTGAAGTGAAAACTTTAATTATTGATTTGAGATGTTTCCTCTTTTCCATTGTTAGCATTTAGTGCTATAAATTTCCCTCTCAGAACTGCTTTAGCTTTACCTCTGAGTACTATGTATTTTTTATTTCCTTGAAATTCCTTCTTTGGCACATGAGTTATTTAGAAGTAAGCTGTTTAACTTCTAAGTGTTTGGAGATTTTCCTGTATTCTTTCTGCCCACTGAATGTTAATAACTATCTCTGATATTATTTTATCTCCATCAGAACAGAACTTTGTCCATTTATTCTACTGCTACATCACAGATCCTGAGATGCTGATAATAGGACGATAGTAAGTGATCAATAAATAAAGAAGAATGAATGATTGAAATACTTACAAATCAAGAAAATGGAGGTTAAAAAAAGAGAGATATCAGGAAGTTAATGATGATTGTTGCTGGATAGAGAAATATGGTTGCCTTTTATTTTCTACTTTTTATCTCTTATATTTCCCAATTTCGCTATAGGAAGCATGTACTACTTTCAAAATCAGATAAAGAAATTACAAAAGTAGGAACTACAAACATAGAAACTGGTGTTTCTGATCATTTTCACTCTCTGCCTGACAGGTAATATCAGAATTCGAATTATTTAGAAAGTGGAAGATGAGGGGCAGGATTACAAAAAGACCCTTAAGAAGGTCTTAAAGCTGAATTGACCCAGATACCTTCAGGGAGACATATAAGGATCCTGTTAGCCCCCAAGTTTTGTAGACTTCTGAGATTACTGCTACAACAACCCTATCACCAAGATCATCTGCATTTATAGTCACAAGGTCAATTTCATCCTTCTCTTCTCACTGTAGAAAGGCTCTTAAAGATCTTATGAATTAGTATTTATCCAAGGAGCTTTGGCTTGGCATTGTAAATAAAACATCCATCTGCCTGAGTCCACCAATCAAAATTACTGTGGTGATTTGCTCTGTGTTAGCAGTCTTGGCATTTGTTTGGGGGGTTCATAGTATACAAAAGATGACTTAAAAAAATAGGAGAGAACAGAGAGAAGATACTGTAGTATTTATTCATTTATATATTTATTAAATATGACCATCTTTTACTCTTTGGTCACAGTCTCTTTATGATTTTAAAGGCAATTTCTTTGGGAAGCCTTGTGGCTGAAAACAATCTGATGATAATCCCAGCCAGATAGGGTCACTACTGGCATAGTTCCTAGGTAAGGTCAATTGCTAAAGATGGATGAACATGCTTTTCTACTTCTGAAAATAAAGCTGAGAACAAAATGATTTCCTAGACCTGGAAATGTTTTTCCACTCTTTGCTACTCTTGAAGTGAGGTGATTTCCTATAAGGCCCAGGGATTTAGTGTGGGAAGGGGTGTGTGCTCAGAATTGGGTAACTTTGTATTGGGCAGGGAAGGGTATATGGGAGCAGCTGAGCCAAAGGAGGTTCCAAGAGCAATGAGCAGACCTATATGGATTCATCTAAATCTGTCCAATAGGCAAGGACCTGAGAATCTAGAAACAATATCATAACCTGATGGGGGGAAATGAAGACTCCACATTCCAGGTGCAATTCATACCAAAGTAGGCTATGCTAAACTCATCCAGAAATGGGATAGTGTAAAGTAAACCAGTCTGCATTTTAAAAATCACTTGATTTCTATACCTCTTAAGCACCTGATTTATTAACTCTTTGTTGCTGTTGCTGAGTTAACTGATTCACACAGGTCTAAAGTTTATTAATTTAATTTTTATTGGCACCTGCTGTTTACCTAAATTCAAAATTATTAATCACTCATCCACAGCTGCCTGGTGGAGATCACTGTCACTCACTTTGGGAACCATTTACTGGCTGTATCTAGTTCTCTGACTTCTGAACACATAAGGATTCTGCTTCGCATACTATAAAAGTCAGGCATGGCCACAAGCCTGCTTTGGCCAATGAAAGGTGTGCAGAAATAACACGTCAGGCCAGTGTGTCACTCACTCCACCTTACACTCTTTTCTGTTGTGACTGTGGGTGTTGACATGGGTCCCAGAGTAACTCTTAACATGCTGAGCACCGCATCTGACCTACAAGGGACATGTGGTGGGAACAAAACACCTGTTGTACAAAGCAGCTGAGATCTGGTGGTTGTTACTGTAGCATCACCTGCCCTATCCTCATTAATGCACACACAGTATGCAAGGGGGGACCCTGTGCCATGGGTATATCTAAGGGAAAGCACAGGCTTATAAGCTGGATTGGCAGCGAGATATCCAGGCAATATATGGTAATAATGATGGTGCAAATGTGCTTGGGAGCAAGGTGACAGGGCATCTGTGTAGCCACATTTGTGAAGAAGGAATGAATGTCTGGGGTTCGTGGTGACTGCAAGACCACTCAAGTGACAGCAGCTACTCTTTGCCCCTCCAGACTCACTCTTTGCTCCTGTCCATGGTGCTCTCTGCCCCACAAGACTGACCCATCTGTCCTGCAGTCACAGGCTGCTTCCCCTCAGGTTGGGTCTGGTCCTTAGGACCCTTGGCAAAAGACCAGAAAGAAGATAAGTGAGGCTAGAATATTTCTCCCACTGTCTCTCTCCTCACAGGGTCATCTCAGGCTGGCTGCACTCCCCGCTAAAGTCCCCCGGCTCCTGTCAAGGCCTCTTCTCCACCTGACCACCTCCTTCCAGATTCGGTAACTCTCTCCCCTCTGCCCCATCAGGGCCAGGCAGGGCGGCGAGAGCCCCACAGCGAGTTCCCAGCCCCAGTGCACCACACTAGTCCCTATACTCTACCCACACCACTGTCAACAGTCCTCTTTAAAGGACTCCTTGAAGTATCCTAATTGGAGTGTGCCATCTGTTTCCTGATGGCCCCTGAGCAGATCTTGCTTTGGGGAATCAACAGTAGAAAGGAAAGGAAATGACAGTGCTTTGTCTAATTATAGGGTCAGCTGGTAAAAGAGGCAGGAAGCATTCAAAAATGATTCATTCTTCATTAAGAAATGAATTATTAAATAGCTTTGCTTCTTCCCACCCAAAGTGGAACGCTCTTCTCTGAAGTTGCCAAAGGGGTGGTGGCACAGCCTTGACCTCTTTGCACCTATGATGAGAGGGTGGGCCGCAGCAGAGCCTCTGTCTCCCAGAGCCCTTTGCAAATATTGGAGGCAGCGAGGCCAACCAGGACATCATGTCACCACCAAGGAGCTTCCCCGATCTCCCATTCTCTGGCAGAGTTGACACCAGAATTCCAACCACTGTTTTCAGCTTGAATGTAATTGTAGAAGCCTCCTTCCCAATGCTCAAAATTGTATCCTTTTGGTTGAGTTCCCACATACAGCAGAGAGGGTTGCCACAATTCTCGCCAACTGGGAATCCTCTTTTGTCTTGCCTTGGGAATCCCATGGCAAATTCCCTGGATTTATCCATTTCCACGTGGAAAGTCGAAGGGGGCTTAGGAAGAGTTGGACTTGAGAGTGTGCTGGGACCTGTGCTCTAGGCCCCACCCCAGCACCCCCACCCTGAGCTGCAGCCCACCCTGGGAAGGTGCAGCCAGAAAGGAGGGTTCCGGGAGCCCCACCACTGCCCAAGGCAGCTGAAAGAAGCAGACACTGGGTATAGTCGCTGGTACCTGGGATGAGAACGGGGGCGCTGGCAGGCCAAGATACACAGTCAGAGGAAGTGCAGACAGCAATTTGGAAGATTTAGGGGTTCTTGGGCCGTTGTCATATTTCACTGGGTTGTCATTGACATGTGTTTGTGTTTTCCCCAGAGCAGGTAAGAGGTGGGATGAATGAAGGCAGGGCCTGCCTGGCTGCTAGGTCTGCACAGCTGGACAGATGAGGGAAGCTGCCCAGGTGAGGGTGGGATCAGCTGGAAGTCTAAGGGTATTGTTTGCCCTGGGGGCACTAGAAGGTACATGCCAGGGCCCAGGGTGGTGTCCACCGGGAAGCTATAGAGAGGGGTGATAAAACTCACAGCAGTAGAACTTGCCCTAACAACTGCCTTGAATTAAAGTACACTTTTCAAGAAAATAAATACCAATTCAATCACTATGATGAGCAGTTTCTCATGATAGCAGTGAAGAAAGGCCAGGTTGTTGATCAGTGTGAGGGAGTGTTGATCAGTGTAAGTGTTGATCAGTGTAAAGGTGAGGAGGCCTGAAGGGACAAGGGCATAGTCCAGGCCCCGACAACCTTGTCCTAGCTGGCCAGATGCTGGGACAAGCATTTTGAGTGCAGGAGTAGTAACTCCTAAATGTTCGATGTTCTTCTAGAACTGACCGAGCTAGATCAGCACTGCCTCGCTTTGATATACACACATGCCCTTGGGATCTTGTCAAAATGTAAATTTTGATTCTATGGGCCTGGTCTAAGGGTCTGCATTTCATTCTTTCTTTCTTCTTTTTTTTTTAATAGTCTCACTCTGTCACTCTGGGCAGAGTCCCATGGCATCATCACAGCTCACAGTAACTTCAAACTCCTCGGCTCAAGCCATCCTCTTGCCTCAGCCTCCCAAGTAGTTGGGACCACGAGTGCCTGCCACTGTATGTGGCTAGCTTTTTTTCTAGTTTTAGTAGAGACAGGATATCGTTCTTGCTCAGGCTGGTCTCAAACTTCTGAGCTCAAGCCATCCCCGTGCCTCAGCCTCCCAGAATGCTAGGAGGGTCTGTATTTCTAATAAGCTCCTAGATGTGGTGGGTTCTGCCAGTCCATGGATCACACTTAAAGAAGCCAGGCATTGAGGATGCTGACTTGGCTCAGTGACCCTTCCACTTCCGAACCAAGCAACAGAAAACAAAAGCAGGGACAAATGGTCCAGTTCAGCAGACTGGGAAGTTTGGTGATAGTGACCCAAGCCTTGGCCTGGTGACCAAGTGGCTAATTAGGGGGCTCCATCTCCAAACTCCACCCCCCTTCCAAGAGGGAACAATGCTCCAGACCAGCTGTCCCCAGGGAAAGGTAGTCTGGTCACCAAGTGCAAGTATACAGGATGGCTTACCTTTGTGAAGCTATCATAGTCCTAGGCCCAGAAACATGACTTGCCACTTAATCATTTATTCATTTCTTCAACAAACACTTCTATTTAACTAACACAGTAGTTAACCTTTGCTCTCTATTCTTGCATCAAACTGTTGCTCTCCATAAGCTGAGCTGTGTTGCTAGCTGGCATTCCTTTCACATTTTCAATTTACCACTCAACTACCAGTCCTAATCAAACCAGGTAAGAGGGCATCTGCTGTGCTACACTTGTGTTCCAAAACTATAAATGCTGCCCCCCCAAGGTTAAGTCCAGCCACAGGGAGGCAGAAATTAACACCCATGAGGGCCAAGGAGGCTCAGATACTGTGCACTATAACAATTCCACAGAGGGAAGGGTGCATGAGTGTGAGTGCTGAAGGCTTCCTGGAGAAGGTGAGATTTCTGATGGGCCTTTGTTATGGGTTGAATTGTGCCCACCCCCAAAATTCAGATGTTCAGAGTCTAACCCTCAGTCCTAAGAATGTGATCTTATCTAGAAATAGAATCATATCAGATTAGTTAAGATGAGGTTATCCTGGAGTAGGGTGGGCCCCTAATCCAATGTAACTGGTAGCCTTATCAAAAAGGGAAATTTGCAGACAGATGTGTGCACACAGGGAGAATGCCTGTGAAGACAAAGGCAGAGATCAGCGTGACACCTCTAGAAGCCCAGAGATGCCAAAGATCGCAGCAAACCACCAGAAGCAGGGGAGAGGCCTGAAGCAGATTCTCCCTCACAGGGAGAAGGAAGGAGCCTCAAAAGGAAGTCATCCTCATGCCGGACACCTGGCCTCTGGACTCCCCGCCTCCAGAACTGTGAGACAAAGCATTTCCACTGATTAAAATGCCCAGGTAGTGGTACTTTGCCACGGCAGCCCTAGTAAACTAGTACAGCCTTGTAGATGTAGGACAGGCTGGAATTTGTGATGTACACAGAAAGCACCCCTGTCACTACCCCTCTGTCACTCACAAAGCTCCCAAAAATGACGCTCCTGAATGAGAAGTTCGGGGACCAGGACCGGGAGGAGCCCGCAGCGCGCCCCCTGCCGGTCTCAGACTAGCACCTGTGGCTGGAGGAGGAGCGGAGGAAGACAACTTGGCCACATCCCCTCCCGCCTGCCTGGCGGAGGCAGTGCCCTGCCAGCTGGCCCCACTCCCCCACCACGTACCTGGCTGGGAGTCAGCGGGAAAACAGTGTGTGTTTGTAGGGCTCTGCGCTGACGGGCGCTGGATCAATGCAAAGGCTAATAAATTAGAGATAAGTGGGTTTGCGGATTTGCTGGAGGTTAGAGCCACGGAATCTAGTGTTAGTTCTGGGTCCTCTCCACAGCCCTGAGCTGGCTCCGGGTGAGCTAGAGAAGGAAAAGTGTTGTAGGGTGAATTGAGTCCTCCCAGTCTCCCAGAGATACATTGAAGTGCTAGCCTCCTGTATCTGTGAACGTGACCTTGTTTGGAAATAGACTCTTTACAGTTGCAATCAAGTAAAGGTGAGGCAATACTGGATCAGACAAGATCTAACCCCGTAACTGGTGTCCTTCTAAGACAGGAGAAATTTGGACACAGAGACACAAAGAGCAGAGACCAAGTGATGTCACAGAGACATATGCACAGGGAGAATGCCATGGGACAACAGAGGCTGGAATTGGAGTGATGCACCTGCTAGCCAAAGAAGGCCAAGGATTGGGCCTCCCCGAAGCTGGAAGAGGCTGGAAGGAGGCTCCCCTAGAGTTTTCACCTGGAGCATGGCCCTGCTGATGCCTCGGTTTTGGACTTCTGACCTCCAGGACCGAGAGAAAGCGTACCTCTGTTGCTTGAAGCCACCCAGTTTATGGCAGCCCTGGCAGACTGATGCTGAGCTCTTGTCCACCAGCCTTGTGGAGTAGCCTCCATGCGCCCCTTAGCTGGTTGAGAGGAGCCCCATGGGGCTCAGCCTCACCCGGAGAGGCGTCTCCTCTCAGCCTCCTCCCCTGACATGTCCCACCACGGCGGAGGATTCCTCCCCTGGGCGATCTGCCACTGCAGAGGGTGTGACGATGGAACTGTCCCAGCCCCTCCATACAGTGGGGACAGGAGCAGCCCTCTCTGTTCTTTATAGATTTCCTAGACTTCCTGTGATAATGTGAGAAAATGGAAGTGGTGACAGAGGTTTGTAACCTGCCAAGGGCCGTGAGCTCTGGTGACCAACAGGGAAAAGTCTCTGATCGTGGCAGGATGCAGGGAGACAGGGAGGAAGAAGGACCTGGGTTCTGCTCCTAGGTGCATGGCCTTTCTGCACCTTCATGTTACCATTCCAGTTGTCACAAGGACACAGCCCCCTCCTCGGCAGGGCACTCAAGGCCGTTCACTGCTGACTGTGCACACCGCCCTGGACAAATCACCTTGCACCAACACTGTTCCCACTCCATACTGTCCCTAGCCTCTACCCCAGCCACCTGGTTCTTCAGATCAAGGTCACCTTCTCCAAGTTCAAGTTCTATTTTGGAATTTACTGTAATTATTTTACTAAGAATATGTCTCCCCTCATTTTGAACTTATTGAGAGCAGGAAACATGATCCATCTGCATATCCCCACACTTAGTGCAAGACTGATCTGACCCAGGGTAGATGATCCTGGTTTATTGAAGGAATTTCACTTTAATATGAAGGTGTGCCGCCTAGATCAGTCATTGTTCAACTCTGCACTTCAGAGGACTAAGTTTAAGTTCTGAATATGTTCTACAGAACAGTAATTCTATAAAGTGCTTTCCCTCCGCTTCACACACACCCTAATTCTATAATTTAATACATTTTGGGAAGGCTACATACTATCGCCTCTTTTGCAGACTAACAAGGCTGTGAGACATTTTTCAGTGAAGAAACTTGTTCAACATAACTAAATATTCTCAAATGCATTTGATCATATGTGGCGAAGTGTCTAGCATTCTCCATTCCCTTGAAGCACAGAACCTCTCATGTCTTTAGCTTGGCATAAAAACTACATTTCCCAGGTTCCCTGAATCCAGATGCAGCTCTCTGATAAATTCTGGCCAATGAAATGCAGGCAGACATAACTTATATATATGAATATAATTTTCATGAAGGGGCCTTAAAGTGAAGGGATGTGCCTTTCTCTTACCCACACATTTCTCCTGTCTGAAATGCAGGGGTAGATACTGACATTTGAGCAGCCATCTTGGGCCATGAGGTTGCTTCTTACAGATAATCTAGGGCTTATTCTGAAGTCTAGATTTACCTCTAAACTTTATTTATCTTATTTAAATCTTGTTTAAGCCACATGTTTTCTGGTGTTTTCTGCCCCGTGCAGCCAAACATGTTAACTGATACACCAATGGAGCCTCTTTTCACATCACTTATTATGCAAAATGTTCTTGCAGAAATCCTGATCTGGAACGTAAATTTATGATGAGCAAAGCCTGTGGCCAAGGCAGAAACTGATCTGAGCATCTGGTCCTCCATTGGAGTAGTAGAGTGGTGGTACCCAATTTGAAGGATCGGGGTGGGGGGCATGAAAAGGCAAATGCAGGCATCTGAGGAGATGAATGACCCGTGACCCTGACTGCCACCTGTGCCCACCAGCCCGGGCAGCAGCAGCATCGCCTTCCCACTCTCTCTCCTCACTCGCTAGTCTTTGGCCACACTGGCTCCTCCCAGTCCTCCCGAACTCCATCCTCCATGGGCCTCCACACTCGGTTCCTCTGGCTGGAATTCCGGCCCCAACTATGGCTGCCACTCGCCTCTTCCTGGATCCCCCTGCCCTGCGAAGCAGCCCTCAAGCCTGCTGTCCTGCCTTTCTGACCACGTGGTAGGCTTGTTGACTTCCTCGTTGTCCTAGTCCCTACTGGCTATCCAGCTCCATGAGGGCACAGTCCTAGCTTGTTTTGCTCATCACTGTGCACTCAGCACTGAGCAGAGTTGCTGTTCAATTAAGGACTTGCTGACAAGCTTTGAGTGGCTGAATTTCAAAGGCCTCGAGGGCCCCCAGCTGGGAGACCGGGCCCTGAATCAGAATTTCACAGTGCTCTTGCAAAAGCGCCAGTGACAAATCTATATCAGCACAAAGCAGGGGCCTGGACTGCCAGCGCACTGTGGGGTGTCCTCACTCACACCCTTCCTCGGGGGACCCTGGGCTCCAGGCCTTGCTAGCTGAAGCCACTGCTTCCTCCCTGGCTTGGGGCAGTGGAGAATTGGGGGGGGAGGTGCAAAGGATGGGTTTGATACATTGTGCGTTAAACGTGTCACAGGAATGATGTCAGCAAGTGAAAGGGTACTGTGGAAAGTTCGTCCCCCTCCTCCTGATGCCCCAGCCTCCCAGCCACATTTCTCAGAGGCTCTTGAGTCTTGCGTGTCCTTCCAGAGAGGCTGCTGCCCGTTCCATGCATTCGTAGCATTTTCTTGTTCAAGTGTGAGCACATTCTGGGCCTTGTCATTCACTTGTTTTGTTTTTCAACCTAATATATGTGGGAGATGCACCTGTATCTTCGCTCACCACCTCCGGGCATAATTCAAGGCAGCAGAAAGAGGATCGGAATGGGCAGCAGGACTCCTAGGTCTGAGTCAGCTCAGCCTTCATCTGCCCAGGTGAACTTGGAGAGTCTCTCCCCACTCTGTGCCTCAGATTCCTCCCCCAGAATGGAGGCGCTGGCCTTGGGTGGGTCCTAGGGTCCTAGCCCTACTGAGTTCCTTCCAGCTAATCCCAGATTACTGCACCAAGGGCCATGGGATGGGAGGCTATGGGTCTGTCTGGGGGGGCTATGGGAACAGGACGTCCTACCTGGCCAGTCCTCAGGCCACTGCCTGTCCCTGAGTCCCACATGGGGATCCCCTGCCAGCACAGAGCAGCTGCCAGGCTCTGTGCTCTTCCTGTGCACTTGACACTTTGCAAAGATACTTAAGGGGCTACCTTGACATTTTATGACAATGCGGCCACCTCCTTTTATCCCAACATGCCCCGCCTCCAGTCTCAAAGATGCAAGTGCATATTCTTTAAATTTTAATGAAAGTGAACTTGGCCCAGCCTCCCAACCTCTAGGCAGAGGTTGCAGGGAAGCTGCCACCCAGCCACCAGCACCCAGGGAGAGTCCCACCCCACGTGAAGAACACATCTGGGGCAGCCGCTCTGCTAGCAGTGTCTGGGGGTCACATGGAAGCACTTGCTCGGCCAGAGCTCTGCCTGGTCCCCGCCCTGGCAGGACCCACAGGGGCATTCCAGAGCCCGGAGGAAAAGTCAGCTCCAGAGCAAAACCCTAAGCAGAGCTGAGCCTAACAGCTCCTGCTCCACTTGTGAGAGTGAATGAGAAAATGAACACAATGCCTGGAGGTCTGCAGACACTGAGAGCACACTTGCTAAAGATTTAAGCCCCTACTTGTCCTTGCTGGCCATGCCAGGCCTGCCGGGTCCTGGTGATTGTTATCTTTAGGAATCTGGCTCCCACTGCAGTCCCAGTTCTCCCAGAGGGTGGTTGACATTCCTGTCCCTGTCTCATTCCAGAAACACCTGGAATATCCGAGGGGCCTCTCCTTCCCTGCAGGACCAAGCAAAGCCTCAGTTAGAAGGGCTGGCCGGCGCCCCCAGCCTACGCTCCCTGGAATGAGGAGACAGTGCACCCCCAGCTGTCCTAGAAGGGAAGGAGCAGCCTTCCCTGGCAGCACCAGGATGACTGCAGGGCCAGTATTTCCTGAGACCCTGGGTAAAGCATGCACTGCGGGCTAAGGAGGACAGGTACCCTAAGGAAGGGGTCAGACTTGGCTGGACACATGCCCCCAAAGAGACAACGTACCACCAGGCAGCCATCCCTCTCTTCAACAAACAAGCAGAGCAAAGCCCCACAAACAGCTTCTGACTTAGGAGTCAAGGATATGAAAATGAATGAGACATTGTCCTTGTTCTTAAAATGTTCACATAATTCCGGTCAGCAATTAACCGAGTTCCCCAGGAGCTTTGCACGCCATGTTTCGTTGGTAATCACTACCCACAACTCGTTCAAGAGTTCCCATTATCCCCATTTTACAGATGAGGAATATGAAGTCTGGAAGATAACTATGTCCAAGGTCTGAAAGATCGCAACTCAGTGTCCACAGTGCCCTCAGTAGAGCCTTCACACAGAGCCTCAGGAGCTCGGGACTAACATTTGAGAGCAGTGCAAGTTGTGGTAAGGGAAGAACAGTATCTGAGCTGCTTCTGGTGGCCTCAGAAAGTCCCCAGCAGACAAGGCAAGGGAAAGGAACTCCTGGGGCAGAGCTAGTATATACAAAACACCTGGGTGTAATAGAGCACATTTAGGGAGCACGAGCTATTTGTTTAATTCTGTAATCTAATCTTTCCAAGGTAGGAGACAGGAGATGTAACTATGAAGGGAGGCAGAGGCAAGATTATAAAGAGCTTTGAACAGCAGCATAATAAGTAGAACTTCTGGAGGCAATAGGGAGCCATTGAAGGTTGTTAAGCAGGGGGAGAGAGCCATCCAAAAGATGATCAGTAGAAGTGAGCCATATTGTCAGTGCTCGGGGTGATGGGAGAGAAGAGCATGAATGGGGTGAGCCAAAAAGTTCTGCAGGCAAGGCACAGTGATGGTTCCAATTAGGCCCAATCTAAATGAAGGCAGCATGTTAACAGGAAAGGCAATGGTCCCATTAAGCCAGGACAAAGCACATGAAACCTAGAGCATTTTAGATCTAGTCTCAATTTTCTCTGCATCCACTTCAGCACCAGGGAACTGAAAAAGAAACAGCTAAGAAAGTGTCGGATCTATTAAAGCAGCTGAGTTCTTGTCTCTCTCAGACTCTGTAGCTGACTTCCCTGCTATTTTGGAAGTTCCATAATTCTCCTATGCTCAGGCAATCCCCACCACCCCTCAGAAGAGTGAGCATGTTTCCTGGGCTCTTCCAGCCTCTGCCAACCCCACCGACCTTCGTATCTGACCCCAACACCCATTTTCTAGCCAGGGTTTGGGGCACTCCAAGTGGCCATCCCCGCTTATCCCTGAGTCTAGATTCCACAAAGAACCACCCAGAACTTTGTGTCATTTTCCTCTTGAAGAAAAGAAAGCTTAAATTCTTTCTTTGGCTGGGTTTTTCACCATGACTGGATTTCATTAGCTTTTCAAGTGGAAAATAAATTTTCCCCAATGGAAAGTTGCCATTTATTTGCAGAAAATTGTTGTTCATTTAACATTTGTTATGCTGAATGACCCAAGGCTGAATTTGCTGGGGCTCTGTCCAGGGGCCTGAAGGAGTGTGGTTTTGAAACCTTCTTGGCAGACACCGTTTGAGGAGATGCCGTCCAGTTGCCAAAGCTGTGGGAGATAGTGGAAACCTGGGACACAGCAGCAATCTGCTCCCCCTGTCTCCCCACCCCACCCCACCCCACCTTTCCCTTCCAGACCAAGCCCTAGTGCCCCTAGCAGATAGGCTTCTCTAAGCTCCCTCTTAGAGAATCCTTGTCCTGGTGCTCTAAACCAGGAAAAGACTCTAGCTGATATAATTCCAAACCATGCTGCTCTGTGGAACCAGGGGGCCGCCCACCTGGGCACATTCTCCCTGTAAGGGGCCAACTCTGTAAGGGCTGAGACCAAGGGGGGATCTGGGCCCCAAGGCCTTCAGCAAGTTAAGATACTGTAACAGGCAAGAAGTAGAAAGGCAGGAAGGAGGTGGAGACTGAGAAAGGAAGTGGGGAGATAGAGAGGAAGCAGAGACAGGAAGTGGAGAGAAAGGAAGCAGAAATGTCCAGCAGGGGCCAATGTTGCTCAACACTCCTTTGCCAGCTGCCCCCCCCAATGCAAAAGAATAAAGGGATTTTAAGCTTCTACCAGGAAAATTCAAGTCTGGAGATAATTTAAGCTTTCCTGGGCCTCTGCCAGACATCTCTGGAGTTTTGTCAAATTTTCCACCTTCATCCTTTGCTTGTGGAATACTCAGCCTCTGTCTTAGAAACTCCAACTTCAAAACTCCGTCTTCACACTGGTTTTTTTATTGTTCTTGTTTTGGAGAAAATGGGGGGGGGTTGAAGGGGTTCTTTTTTTTGTTGTTTGTTTGTTTGTTTGTTTTGCAGTTTTGGGCCAGGGCTGGGTTTGAACCTGCCACCTCTGGCATATGGGGCCGGTGCCCTACTCCTTTGAGCCACAGGCGCCGCCCTGGGTTTTTTGGAGTTTTTTTTGTTATTCCTGGGGGTTTATGGAACAGTGTGTGGGATGAGGGTTTGAGAGGGAACTGGCTGCAGCAATGCTGGCTCACCCACCCACCCCTACATATATAGGCACACTCTGGTGTAGAAAGCACTTCATATGGGGGAGGGGAAAAGAGTCAATATTGGGATGTCCTGGTTTGACCCTCAGAAAAATACCAGACGTCCACAGAACTCTGGAACAGATTGCCCACTGCCTACATGACAGCTCCTCCTCAAAGCAAGTTGGAATGTTTCATCCACTTTATTGTGTAAATGAAGAATCAAATCACACAATATACAAAATATTACATATATATTTTTTAACTTCATGGACTTCCTATCTCTCCTTCTAATCCCACCCCTTTGATGATTATTATTTTGATGGGTATCATTGATGGGGTTTTTTTTTTCTTTAATTTTTATAAGCAACAAACAAAACTAAGGCAAGCAAGTTGTTTTTTAAAAATTTGACAAAATGTCCTGGCCCATTGTCCTAACTCATGAGATATGGATCTGACTCATTCTTTGGTGTAGATATGCCATAATTTTATTAACATGCCTCCTGTTGATGGACATTCAAATTGTTTCTAGTTTGGGGAGGGGTTGGTTTATTTATTTGCTTCTTTGTTTGTTTTGCTATTGTTATAAACTGCACTGTAATAAACACTGTGCATCTCTCCTACTGTACTGGAGTTTTTATTTTGTAGGATGAAGTCCTAGATTTCTGTGTCGGAGGAAATACATGTCATAGTTGTAGTAGTCACCACCAGCTAGTGTCTCAAAAAGATCTTGCAATTCACACTCCTTCAGAATAAGTCTTCAACTCCCAAACCATAAGGTGGTAATTTCTCAGGGAGAGCCTTTTTTTTTTTTTCCAATCTCATTTCATTTGGGGGTAAAACATGTAAAATTAGTTTATCAACTCCAAAGTCTTTACAGCTCAGAAATCAACAGGTCATGACTTGCTCCTTAAATTCTAAGTAATAGTGCTCCCAATCCTCATTCTACAAATATCCTTAAGCTATTACTCCACTCAGGGGTTCTGGAAATTGCTGGTGTGGGGTAAGAGGTGAAGGAGAGTTTGTTGTTTTAAGGATCTTTAGCTCCTCAGTTTAGGTGACCCTGAAATTATTCCTTTGGGTTTGTTTTGTAATCACACATGTTGTTGTCGCTGTGCCACATTAACCCAGACTTGAGACTGAGAGCATCTCTCTAATACACACACACACACACACACACCCTTCATACACAGTTATTCAGATGTGCATAGACTACTGAAGCTTGGAAGGACCTGGAAGGATTTATATCTTAGGCTACAAACAACTTAAAATTCAAAATTCGATAAACCTATTTCTAACAATGCCCCTCCCCCAATCTTAGTTCATTTGGTGTTGTTATAACAGAGTACCTGAAGATGGGTAACTTACCAAGAAAAGAGGTTTATTCAGCTCACCGTTCTGGGGGCTGGCAAGTCCAAGATTGGGCTGCTGCATCTGGTGGGGCCTCTCATGTTGAGAAAGGGAAGGGGAGTGGGCACATGTAAAGAGATCAGAAAGTTAGAGAGGAACCCAGGCTCTTTAACAACCTACTCTTGTAGGAAATAGCCCATTCCTGGAAAAGTAAGAACTCCCTTACTCCTTTTTCTTTTTCTTTTTGCTTTTCTTTTTTTGGCCAGGGCTGGGTTTGAACCCTCCACCTCCGGCATATGGGGAGCCACAGGTACCGCCAGAACTCGCTTACTCTTGAGGAAGGGCATTAATCTGTTCACGAGGAATTCACCCCCCTCACCCTCCACCATGACCCAAGCACCTCCCACTAGGCCCCACTTCCCAACATGCCACACTGGGGATCAAATTGCAACATGGGCTCCAACACCAAGTCATGGCACCCTCCTTCAAACGTTTCTAATATGGGTATTCTAATCTTCTGATGTTTACTCAATCCTCTCTCTCCCCACATCCCTGCCCTCCCAACTCTCTGAAGAACAACAGCTGCCGGTAATAATAATAAATCATTCCCTTTTCTTCTGCACCAAAATTCAGTTTTGCCCAGCCTTTGCTCTCAGATTTTGTTGGAGCAGGACGAATGGGTATTTAATATAATAGAATCCACCCACTTTCAAAAGAAGCAGGAGTTGTAAGTAATAAAATGTTTTCACTCCTTCCTACACCAAAAAGGTTTATTCATGTAATACATTCTCTGTCCATAGCAGAATGTTCTCTAAAAACAAATATAAATCAGATTCTATTTCACCCCTGCTCCATCCACACTGGCTTTCCCAGGCCATTAGAATAGAATTCAAACCCTGACTATGCCTCCCTAGGATCTGGCCTGCCCACCTATAGGAACCCATCTCCACCACTTTGTCCCCTTTGTTCAGAGTGGGCAGTCATCACAGGGATTTGCTCAAGACCCTGACCTAGGGTGGTACACTCAGAGCAAAATTCTGAGCTTTTGTTCAATAATTAGGGGGAGAGTAATGTAATCCTTTTCTCTTCTGTCACCCTCAGATATAAACAAGGAAACACGTGTCATCTTACTACCAGGAGCTGAGGACAGAACCTACACTAGAAAAGGTGCAAAGCCAAGAGCACCAGAGAGAAATAGGGCCATGCCCTGACGCCATCATGAATGTCTGAATCCAATTGCAGCTGAAGACACCTTACCATTTACTTTTTCATTCACCTGAGGCAACAAGTTCTCTTTATCACTGAAGTCAGGGAGAGTGGTGTTTTCTGTTATGTGGGAGAAAAGCATCCCATATGATACACAGAATTGTTCTCTGTTCCAGGAATCTTCAATGGTAAAAATGAAGGTTATATGGTCCTTGGTTAGCATCTACGCAAACAGACATTTCTTCCACTTCATATCACACTAGACAGAGGCTACTGGGGCCTTGCCCCAAATGTGCCTTTCTTTTTTAAGAGATAGGGTTTTACTCTGTCACCCAGGCTGGAGTGCAATGGCCCAAGCATAGCTTCACTGCTACCTTGAACTCCTGGGCTCAAGGAATCTTCCTTCCTCGGCCTTCTGAGTACTTGGGACTACAAGTATGTGCCTCCATACCCAGCTAATTGCTTTTAAATATTTTGTAGAGATGGGGTCTCACTATGTTGCTCAGGCTGAACTTGAACTCCTGGGCTCAAGTGATTTTCCTACTTGGCCTCCCAAAGTGCTAGAATTATAGGTGTGAACCAGTGAACCTGGCCCCCAAACATAGCTTGAGGTCTTGTTGTGTTCACTGCTTCGCCTCTCCCGGCTCCAGATAGGGACTTGGCCAGGAGAGGAGGACCCCACCTATATAGAAGACCTTGTGTCCCCCCTCACTGTGCCATGCTCTCCCTCACTGCTGGGCCTTTGCATGACCATGGGCCACACACTGAATGTCCCTGCTTCATCCTCCACGATTTAATTTAATCCTTACAACCACCTGAGATGAGGAAACTAAGACTTGGAGCATTTAAGTCCCACGCTGAGGCCACAATGCTCTGGAATGTCCCACTCCAAGAAGCAATGAAGCCGGGTTTTCAAGCTAGGCCTGTCTGAAGTCTTTGACCTTTAGAACATGTCACTGCCAACAGGGTTGGCAGCCACCCTGCACACGCTGTGGAGGAGGAGGGCTGCACTGCATCTTCAAAGGACAAGAGCATCTTAGCTCCAGGTATTGTGTCCCCTCCAGGGATGCTGAAGCCAGATAATTTTGCTGGTGGGAAAAAACAAGAAAGATCTAGAGAGACAAAGACGGTAACCTTTCACTTACATGAGGCACCTAGTCAAGTTCATACACAGCAGGTAGAATGGAGGTTGCCAGGAGCTGGAGGTAGGAAGGGGGAGTTACTGTTCAATGAGGGCAAAGTTTCAGTTTCTCGAGATGAAAGGAGTTCTGGGGGTGGATGGTGGTGATGGCTGCACATTACTGTGAACCTGCATAGTGCCACTGAACTGTGCACTTAAAATAGGTCACATTTTACCGCGGTTACACATCATTGTTTTCAATCACAAAATACAAATCAAAAAGTTCATAGGAAAAAATGGAGTTGGGGCATAATATTCAAAAGCTTTGTTAATTACACATTTAAAAAAAGATAGGAATCAAATAAAAAGGATAGCAGTGCCTTTCACATGGTAAATGGTCAAGAAGCACATAAATTTGGCAATAAATGTGGCAATTCACCTTGAATTCAGAAAAGGAGAAAAGAAGATCTGAAACAGAAGTTCCTAATTGCATTGGTCTCAAGAACACTTCACGCTCTTAAAACATAATTAAGAAGCCCAAAGAGCTTATGTTTATGTGGTTTATATCTATTGGTATTTTCCATAATCAAAATTAAAACTGAGAAATGTTTAATGAACACAAATACACAGACCCACATTCGATCAGCCATCAAAATGATGATACTCTCACACCATGTCCCCTCTGAAAAATTGCACCACACACCCATGAAAGAATGAAAGGAGGAAAGATAAATAACAACATAATATTCTCATGTAAATACAGTAGAACCTCCATAGCTGACCACCTCCCTACACTGACCACCTCCTCAAATCGACCTAATTTTCATAGACCAGACATGTACCACACGTACACATCAGTACAGCAGGCCTAGTTCCTTATGCTGACCACCTCTGTGTTGACCAGTTTGTTACAATCCCTTGGGTGGTCAACTCACAGAGGTGCTGCTGTGGTTTTGACTTTGTGGATCTCCTACAGGTGTCCAGAGGACTCCCACACACTTTCAGAATTCCTGATCTATTCTAGAACCAAGGCAGCTGGTTGTGTAGTGGAACCAGTGGAGAAGATAGGAGAGGGGTGGTGAAATTATCCCAATGTGGAGTCACATAAGGTCAGGAAAACTCCCTGCCCCAAGGAGCTCCAGAAAGGCCAATGGGGTGCAGAGAGAATGTCCCACAAGACTCAGCCACGCCCTCTTGACACAGGGACAGTGTCCCTGGCAACTTAGCAGTCAAGCTCAGAGCTGCCCACATTCAACCATTCCCTGGGCCTGCCCCAGGGCCCTGGACAGCAGAGAAGCTCTCTGGGCTATCCCTGAATTTGAAGCAGGCAGGCGTAGGGGTTTAGAAGCAGCTTTGCTGTGTCTGCCACTCCTGGAAAGTCAAAGCCCTGTCCTGCTAGGCTTCTGCAGATCCTACATGAGTGGCAGCCAGTTTTTAATAAGGCTTATTTAAAAACAAAAACAAATCAGCTTATTTTCAGTGTGAAATGAGTTGTGTTCGGCCCTAATCCCCTGTGGTCAGTCAGTACTCAGCAGCTATGCCAGCTGTCCTGGTCCCCGCAGACCGCCTTAGTGAAGGTTACGTCCCCTTTCTAATGACAAGAAGCAGAAATCCAGTAATGCATTCAGTGCAGTGAAAACTTAATCCCAAATATCATTTTTACTCATATGAAGAAAGTTAACCTACTGATCATTCAATTCGACAAACATTGTCTCCGAATTGAGGTCATCCATTTACTTAATTGTAACATTGCTGCCTCCCCCATGAGCTTCTGACCAATGCTCAGGTCAAGACTCCCTGGTGAGGTTTATTCAGCAGATTTGCTGGTCCTCTCCTGGCAACAGAAGCCAGAGGGAAGCAGGGATTGGCAGTGTATTCCCACAGGGGCAAGAGGAGCTCCCAGAACACTTGGGCGTTTACAGGTGAGGAGGGGCCACACGCGGGACATCAAACAACATGACTCCTTGGGAGTCTGCAAGAGCGAGGAGGCTCTCATGCACAGGGGCTCCTGGGAGAAATGGTGGGAAGGCTGTGAGCCCAAGAGGGGGGCCCCTGGGCTACTGCTGCAGGACACTAAACTAGGATCTCTGGAAAAGTAGCACCAGCAAGAGAGAGAAAGAGGGATTGGTTTATTATGAGGAATTGACTCATGATTATGGAGGCTGAGAAGTTCCATGATCCACAGGGTGGCAGAGTGAGTTGGCAAAATGGTGACCCAGGAAAGCTAATGTTTCAGCTCTAGTCTGAAAGCGGGAAAAAGCTGCTGTCCCAGTTCTAAGGCAGTCAGGTCAGAGGAATTCTCTCTTACTAGGGGAAGCGTCAACCTTTTATGAGCTGTCAGGCTTTGAACCCACATCAGGAAGGCAATCTGCTTTTCTCAGTCTACCAATTCAAATGCTGAGTTCCTCTAGAAATATCCCATAGACACACCCCAAATAACATCTAATAAATATCTGGGCACCCTCTGGTCCATTCTAGTTGACATATAAAATTTATCATCCCAGGTACCCAAAGAAAAAGAGGAGGCAAAGATTACTTCCAAATCAGAAGGGAAGGAGCACCAGTGGCTTTGAAGTAAGAAAGGAAGAGATCAAAACTGGGCCCTCCACCTCAGGCTGGTGGTGGGGTCCAGGACTTGGTGGCTTTCCTTTGTGGGTTATTCCTGAGTCTTGCAGCAGCAAGGACCATGCCATGAAGGGAGGCTAACTTTTCAGGGCATACTGGGCCTGTGATGTGACCATCAGTAGGCCAGACGTTCAGAGAAAACAATCTTCACCTCTAACCCTGAGACCGAGCAGGCCTGCTCCCAGCTGCAGGGCCTTTTGAGACATGGCCACATTTTAGACAAACATATCTCCATTCCAGATGATGCTTCTAGGCCTGTATCTACCAATGCTGAGTCTCTGAACAACCAAAACTAAGAGAGAATAACATTCACCAAGGAGAAAAGGTCAGAATGAGAATTCAAAGACCATGCTCCAGACCCCATACCAGGCAACATCATGCAAGCACCATCTCATTTAACAAATGAGAAAATCCAGAAAGGTCATGGTGGCCTTTGTCATGAATTATGATTTCACAATAAACATCATTGATTATCCCAACCCAACTCTGTGTTTTATGATCTAAATTCTTTTAATCCGAGAATGACATTAATTAGAACAACTCAAAAAGATAGGAACCATTACCCTTCCTGTTTTAGAGATGAAGAAAGGGGGTTATATGAAAGCCATTGCCTGGGGTAGCATCAGGGGTTTGTAAGGGGCAGAGCTGGGATGTGCATCCAAACAGCCCCAGAATTAACCACTCCACTATGCCACCTCTTCTCACAAATGGGGCCCCATGCAGGGACTCAGGGGACTCAGTTTCAGGTTATACACTGGCCTGAGGGCACAACCAAGTAGCTTCCTGTGGACTAAGCAGCAGACCAGACTTCAAACTAGATCTCTCTGGCTCCCACATTCCTCTTGCCGTGGACAGTGACAAGAAGGGAGCTACTATTAAATGGAGGGGTGGCAGGGGCCAGGCAGCCACCTGCAGTGAGGCTAAGGAGGAGGTGGCAACCATGAGGACAGGAGTGTGGGTACCTTGGCCTGCAGAGAGAACTGGTAAGAGGGAACAGGGTGGGTAGGAAGCTGCCCCCATCTGAGGGTTCTTTAGCCTCCTATGCCCCTTGCCAGGCTTTCCAATTATATTTATAAACCCTATGGTGACAGGGATGTTGTCTCCTCTCAACACGCCAACCCAGCAGGCCTCCCGTCCAAACTGCCTTCTCAAGCCAGCCTTGGGCTTTTCCTTTTCCCTGTGGGAAAGAGCTAAACCTGCCTTCCAAGTCCACAACAAGCTCTGAATTTTAATTCTGGATTGAATTCCATTTGGGTTGAGCGGGAGGCATTCGGAGGTGGATTAGCAGCCCTGACATTCCGCCTCTAGTCTCTGGGGAAAGCAACCTAAATCAGCACCCACCAAACGCAGCCCCTGTGGAATTCTCCCGGGGCTCAGGCAGGGCATTCGGGGAATGACCCTTGTGAGCTCACCATCGTTTCAGAAACACTCTGCCCACCCAGCAGCATGGCAGGGAGGCAGCAAGAGAGGAGGGGCACAGTGGAGCCAAGAGGTATGATGCCAGCGGCCACAGCTTCCTGGGGTGGGTGGGCGTAGCAATCGCTGTCTTTATAGCTCTTGCTGGGCAGTGAAGTATGTATGCCTGACTGGGATAGCTAAAGAGTCTGAGGAATTGGGGTATGTATTAATCAGAGTTCCCAGGGAAACAGAACCTATAGACATGTGCAGGGGAAGAGAGAGAAAGAGAGATTGATTATAAAGAATTGGCTCACATACTCCGGGAGGCTGAGCTGTCCCAAGATCTGAGTCAGTGGAGCCCAGGAGCGTCAATGGTAAGAGTCCAAAGGCCTGTAAACTAGGAAAGGTGGTGGTGTAAGTTCCAACCCAAAAGCCAGCAGCCTCAAGACCCAAGACAAGCCCACGTTTAAGTTTAAGTCCAAAAGCAGAAAACCAGTGAGCCAGCTCAAGGCAGTCGGGCAGCAGGAATTCCCTCTTATCATTAGCCTTTTCGTTCTATCAGACCTTCAGTTGATTAGACGAGATCCACCCACATTAGAGAGAGCAGTTGCCTTACTCAATGTACAGATTCAAATGTTCATGTCAGCCAAAACACTCTCACATAAATATCCAGAGTAATGTATGACCAAACACCTGGGCCCCATAACCCTGTAAAGTTGACACATAAAATTAACCATCCATCAAGGTGGAAAAAGAGCCGACACAGCATAAAAACACATCAGTGCTAGGCAAGAAGGGGCCACATTTGAGCAGGCTCAAGGGAATTTGGTGCTGAGTGACTCGAAGAGTGAAGGGGCCCCTGGGGAGGGTCCCAGGGAGCAGCCTGGGGTCAGGGGATGTGTAAAGTTCTTAAAAACTGGACCACAATTGACTTATTAATGTATCAATCAGAATTTTATTTTCTTTATTTGTTTTGAGACACAGTCTCACTCTGTCACCCTCAGTAGAGTGCCATAGCATCATAGCTCTCAGCAACCTCAAACTCTTGGGCTCAAATGATTCTCTTGCCTAAGCCTCCCAAGTAGCTGGGACTACAGGAGTCTGCCTGGCTATATTGAGAGACAGGATCTCGCTTTTGCTCAGGCTGGTCTCCAACCCATAAGCTTAGGCAATCCACCTGCCTCGGCCTTCCAGAGTGCTAGGATTATAGGCGTGAGCCACTGCACCCAGCTGTCAATCAGAATTTTAAAAAATATTATCTTCTATGCTCTAGGTTAATGAAACTATTTAGGTGAAACTGCTTGTTAGCAGAAATCATTATAGCAGAAATCACTGAATCCTTATAATAATTACCAACTCATTTGTGAGAGGCCCCTATCTGAGCCATGGATGGCTGTAGGGACTGCCTAGAACTCTTCCAAGGACATCCCCATTTGAGTGGTGGTCATTTTTTTTTTTTTTTTTGAGACAGAGCCTCAAGCTATCACCATGGATAGAGTGCTGTGGCATCACAGCTCACAGCAACTTCCAATTCCTGGGCTCAAGCGAGTCTCCTGCCTCCACCTCCCAAGCAGCTGGGACTACAGACGCCCACCACAACGCCTGGCCATTTTTTGGTTGCAGCTGTCATTATTGTTTGGCAGGCCTGGGCTGGACTCAAACCCGCCAGCTCAGGTGTACATGGCTGGCGCCTTAGCCTGTTGAGCCACAGGTGCCGAGTCTGAGTGGTGGTCATTTGAGTGATGGTCACTAGGTCCCTGTCACCTGGCAGTCAGTTACAGTGGGAGCCACACTGTGCCCTGTGCACACATCATGCCTGGGAACACAAACACACCTACTGAGTCATCTGAAGGCACAAAGTACACTTGTCCTGCCACCTGCTCCATCATACCCACCAATACTGGCTATGCTGGAGTGCCAGACAGGCATGGCACTCACTCTCACTGCCCCTGCCCACTTGGTACCTCTGAGGGCTGCCAGTGTCCTCTCTAGCCATTCTCAGTCCTGGTGACCTCTATGCTGCTGTGAGCAATGTCACTTGGTGGTTTATATCTTACCAAGTCATACTTTCTATCATCTGGTATGAGAGGGTTTCATTATTCTAATCACAATGAGGCCTTAGTAGTATAACACACTGAAGAACAAGTCCCGAGTCAAGAGGGACCAAGTGCTACAAAGAAGGAGGAAGACAGAGGGGACCAAAGAGGAGGTCTTTCCCCACTGGCCAGAGAGGAGAGCTGGGTGAAACAGCTCAGGAATCTAGAACAAAGACTTCTGAGGCCCACCGAGGAGATAGGGACTGACCTAGCAGGACAAGCTAGAAGCACAGGTCTGCTTTGAACGTCCTCTAGACTCTGTCCTTACCTGCCCCATGGTAAGAATGAAGGGAAGTTTGCTGAGCCATATGCCCCATGCTGGATCCTGTGGAATGTATTCTCATATCATTTTCCTTTAAATTTCTCCAAAAAGCTCTTTAAAGAACATATTATTACCTCACATTTCACAGGGGGATAATGAAGCCCAGAGACTTTGGATTTGTCCCTTCATTCATCCAACAGATGAACATACCAGGCACCGTGCCAAGCACTGAGTAATACTTGACCAAAAAAGACATGGTCACTACCTTCATAGAGCCTACAGTCTGGTGAGCAAGACTGGCATTAAGGAAAGAAACCCACAAGTAAATACGCAATTATATATCACCATAAAATATAATAAAGGGCCAAGGAGACCATGAGAGAGAATGAAATGGAGGCTCTATTATGGACAATGTTCAAGGAAAGCTTTCTTCTGGGGCACCTACAGTCACCCAGTCAGTGAGTTCCAAAGCCAGACTCAAGCCCAAGGTCTTGCTCTCTCCACCATGCCTACCAGCACCCCATTAGTTAGCAAATGGGACTGGGGGAGTACTAATCAATTTCTCCTCTGAAGTTCAGTCTTCATGTCTTGGACAGTCTCCATCCTTGCCCACAGCTCCCACTACTCCATTCCCACTTTTAAACCTCTCTCCCTCCTTCGGTGGATGGGGCTGTGGTAAGTCACAGATGAGAAGTTGGTGATGGCACCATTTAGAGAACATTAGATGACAGCAAGATGTTTCAAGGCCCAGCTTCCATCCCTAACTTTTCAGACTGAGACACTTGGCTTTATGCAAGCTGTAAGAAGTGAGACAATGACCTTAGCTGCCATTTACTAAGCACCTACTATATGTCAGGTGCTGAATAGCTGCTCTGAGTGAGCACAGTCATCTATGGTTGGTTGACTTTTCAGCCCTGGTTCCTCACTCCTTGCTCTTGTCATGAACTAATTATGAGCAGAGTGCACTTGCCCATCTCTGTTGTTGGGCTCAGCCATGTGACTGGCTTTTATTCAAGGGATGTTAGTAAATGAGATGCAAGCAGGGGTTTGAGATGTGCTTAAGCACTGGGCTTTGCTCTTGTTGTGTGTCTTGTAAAAAGAGATTCCCCCAGGCAGCTGCCACGTTGGGTAACCAGACCTGCACCTTGAAGCAGATCTGGGTCCAGACAAGCCTCAGACACATTACAAATAAATACTCATGGGTGTACACCAGTGAAACTTGATGGCTGTTTGTTACACAGCAGTTGCTAGGTGATACAAGTTTAAACCTCACAACTCTATCATTTTACAAATGAAGAAACTGGAATTGAGGTTTATATATTTACGTGTCATAAAATTAATACATGGAACAATATTCTGAAGACAACAGACGAATGGCCAGTAAACACTTGAAAAAATACCCATCTGTATATTTGTAATACACAAATATTGACAAAATCATGGTAATTTAAATATATTTACAAACATTTCTAGAAATTAAGTATCAAAACAAATAAGCATAAAAAA
>CAUYON010061344.1:0-15938 GCA_963573935.1 Arctocebus calabarensis
GACAAAGTAGTACTCTTGTTTCAAAAAAGAGACCAAGGAATGACTGATACATGATAGTCTCACAATGGTTTGTACAAAAAGAAGTAACTATAAATTCATATAATATAAATTAATTCCTCCCACCCCTATCATTAGTGCTACTTCTAAAGTACTTTGTTTACAAAATTACTCTTTTTGATGAGTGAACAATTAAAAAAGAAACACTGGGTACAGAGTTTCAGATAGGGAACAGGAAAAAGTCTGGAGATAGATGTTGATCAATGTTAATGTATTTAATGCCACAAAACCTGTACATTGTAAAATGGTTTAAATGGCAAATTTTATACATGGTATTATGTATATTTTACCACAATAAACAATTTTTAAAAAATCATTAGTCAGAGAAAAGCATTGTTTAAAAAAAAGTACATAAATCTAGAAAACCACAGGAAGTTACATTTTAAAACAGTTCTTTTGTTTTGAATGAGAAAAACTAATGTACTGTTTCTTTCACAAAATCAAGACTAAAAGTGGTTATTCAGTACAACTCTACTAGTTAAAGAAAACTGTGCATAAGTCTTTTCAAGATTTTTTGATGTTTAGGGCTCTACCAAAGTAGAGCTCAGTTTAACTGAGTTGTCTAAGGTAAACAGGAAAAATATTGGGAGACAAATATAACAGAGTTCAGATCCAAAAAGGCTCTAAGTTTGGGTGGCCCAAATACATGTCATTTTGTCATCTAACCTACAAACTGAATGCAACACAAATACTCAGAACATGCTAATAGAAGCCCTAGAGTGACTATGGACTGGGGTTAAAATAAGGTCACACAAGAACTCCCAAAATAAACATCAAATTTCATGTTGGGAAAAAAGATAGCCATCTTTGCAATTCAGTGTGGGTAAACTGCAACCTGACTGGGGACAGAGATCTGTCAAACACAGTCATTATAATGTTAATAGTTATGCAAACAATTCTGAGCTATGCCAACTCAGAAAATCTCTGAACATAAATCCAGGGATGGCAGAGATGTAGTAATCTACCTAAAGGTGGCAGGATACTTTTACTAAGAAATAGCATTAATAGAACCTTTTATTTCATCAGTAGAAAGAAAAGATAAGCTCAATGGGTACATGCCAAGAACAGGGAAGAATGTATGCACTTTAATCCTAAATCAGAGGTGTCTAACCTTTATCTTTTGCCGCGCATTAGAAAAATAAGACTTGTTTAGAGCCGCACAGTAAATATACAAACATTAAGGAATGCTGATCAGCAAAAAAAAGGTCCATGCATACATATTCTGATATCCAACACCATAGAGAAGCAAAAAAAAAGGCCTCATAAAATCAGCATGCAGCCTGTAGGCGGCAGGCTGAACACCCCTGGTCTAAATGAATCTTATCTCAGGCAAAGAATAAATAATAACAATAGTAGTAATTATAAGCAGCAATGAGTAGCAGCAGCAAACTCTTCTATGAATTTCTATTTGCCAGACACTAGCTCTAAGCACTTCAATTATTTAATTTGTTTAATCCTTATAACAGCAATATGAGGCATGCAAACCCTTGTTTCCATCATACAGAGGTGAAGAAAGGCTCAGGAAGACTAGGTAACTTTCCCATTGTAAGCCAGCTGGTAGACAGCACAGCCACCTCAGGGTGCCCTGTTCCCAGTGCAGAGTTCTCACTCTTAATTATATCATATTGCCTGTCTTTGGAAAACACCATTGTTTTCCTGGGACCCAAAAAAGTTAAAGGAATTATTCTAATTGCAGACCAGAGTGTAGAGTAATATTAGAAAGAACTAGAGAGAAATGAGGAAAAGCTTTCAACGTTTATTCATTTATTAAAAGCCCACCATGTACCAGGCATTTTACATTTTAGCACAGTGGACAACTACCACAAAGCAAACAGATTTATAGACTCCATAGTTCAACATAAACTTGTATTTTTAGTGAAGTTTATTAAAGTATTTTTTCAAGTTATTTGATTTTATCTTCACAAGAATTTGATTCAGTTGTCTTTCAGATGTTCTTTCAAAAAAACATTTAATAAGCATTTACGTATAAGGCACAAAGCTAGACATAAGACATACAAAAGATAAATTTATTAAAAGTTAAAAATAAATTGGCCCATTACCAAAAATTGATAGTCTATGATAAGTCTTTGCAATTACTCCCATTTACAAAGGAAGACACCACTCAGAGGGGTTAAATGACCTGTTTAGGTACCAAGCTAACAATAGCTGAGACAGGATTTAAACTTAAATCCATTTAACACCAAAACTTATACACTTTTATGTGATAGCAAGCTAACTGTGTTTGAGTATAGGAAATGGGGAAAAAAATTCAACTCCCTTCAAATAACAGATATAGGGCACCCAGATTCTCTTTAATATTTTAGAACTGTATCATGTTAGTTGAGAACTTGGATAGGGGAATTGTAAATTCTAGAGTAAAATCTTAGGTTACTGACCTTGTACAGATTGAGCACAGAATAAGTACACTACAAGAGTCTATTTATTTAAAATACATGCTGCAGTGGACTACAGATGGGTAGCTCACTGGAAATAAGGAAGAGTATGTGACTTCAAGAGCTCCCAGTCTTTGGACTCCCTTAGATGTTGTAGTTAGCTATAGCAGAAAGCTACCCACTTAGGTCCCAACAGAAACTGGGCCAGGAAGTTCTCTGAGGGCCACCCTTAGTACCTGCATTGTCACACATCTATCAATTAAATATATTCTATAATTGGAAAAATATATTGATATCATACTGAGATATTGCATTCATCCAGCTATATACTATTTGAGTCAACTTTGGAATGAAATGCACGCATTTATAAGACAGCTAAGGTTTGAGGGTATAGCATGGATTCACACGGCCATCTCAAAATCATTAGCCTACATTTGTTAAATTCTGCTTTTCCCAAACTGTATTAACCAGGAATAAATTATTTTGAAAGAAGATTAAGGGATACCATGTGGGTGAGAAGAAAGTTAATTAAAAAAAAAAAAAAAAGAAATATTAAGAGAATGACTAAGGGCTCGGCGCCTGTGGCTCAACGGGCTAAGGCGCAAGCCACATACACCTGAGCTGGTAGGTTCGAATCCAGCCTGGGCAAACAACAATGACGGCTGCAACCAAAAAATGGCCGGGCGTTGTGGCGGGTGCCTGTAGTCCCAGCTACTTGGGAGGCGAAGGCAGGAGACTCGCTTGAGCCCAGGAATTGGAGGTTACTGTGAGCTGTGATGCCACAGCACTCTATCCGGGGTGACAGCTTGAGGCTCTGTCTCAAAAAAAAAAAAAAAAAAGTGTATATATATATATATATATAAAAAACAAAAAATGGATTTAAGAATCAGTTGAAAAATATTTAAAGCAGAATTAAATTTAGTTCTCTGCCCAACTTTTCCTAACTACATTTTACAGGCTATAATCTTAAAAGGAAATTTGCTGACATTATTTTAAAAGGGAAAAACAAGGTTATAAGAGGTAATTCTAAAGACAATTTGATTAACATCTTTTCAAAATCACATAAACTGGGCAGCACCCATAGTTCTGTGGTTAGGGCGCTGGCTACATGCTCTGGGGCTGGTGGATTAAAACCTGGCCTGTGTCTGGGAAACAAACAAACAAACAAACAAACTAAAATAGCCAGCTGTTGTGGCCAGAGCCTGTAGTCCCAGCTACTTTTGAGGCTGAAGCAAGAGAATCAGTTGAGCCCAAGAGTTTAAGGTTGCTGTGAGCTCTGACATCACGACACTCTACCAAGGGCAACAAAGTGAAACCCTGTCTCAAAAAAAAAAAAAAAAAATTCACACAAACTTATATGTGAAACTTTCTTTTGAATTCTAAAATTTGCTATTTCACCTACATTGTTGTGGGACAGATCTCCAGAACTTTTCATCTTGTAAAACTGAAACTATTTCATTTTAAGTGAGCATTAAAACAATATGTATCAGCATAACAGCGGTTCTCAACCTTTGGGTCACAACCCCTTTGGGGGTCAAACAACCCTTTCACAGAGGTCGCCTAAGACCATCAGAAAATACATATTTTTGCACACACTAAGTAGCAATGAAAATAATTTGATAGTTGAGGGTCACCACAACATGAGGAACTGTATTAAAGGGTCGTGGCATTAGGAAGGTTGAGAACCACTGGCATACTAGAAAGCAAAACACATCTACTCAATTCAGAGTCCATGAGGATATATATACTCTGGACAAGGGCTAAGTGATGGCTATCTCTTTTAAGCAATGGTTTTCTTCATAGAGCACATAAAGTAATATTGTAAATTCTTTTAATTACGATAATGAATTCCATTAAGGCCAGAGATAACATCTTTTCACATTTATATCCAAAATATAGATATCAGCTATTTAAAGCACTCAATAAACAGTGTTGATGGTGCCCAAGGAGCTGTTTAAATACAAAGTTTCTCAAATCTTGGCTAAAAAAAAAGACAAAAAGAAAATAAATACAAAGTTTCATAATCTAATTTCAATTTATTCTTACCTATTTTATAAATTGGGTCCCCACTACCAGAAATACTATTAGCCTATGTTAGCCTTGCTTTTGAAGAACTTCCTTATAAAAAATGTGTTTTAAAGTAATTTGGGTTTCAAGATTTCCAGTTGACTGTGTTCACATAATAACCAGCTCACATAAATAATATGTAAGGATAAGTTTTCTACTTACCATATAGTTACCATAAGCATGATCAAACATTTCCAGTACTTGATTCCTAATTTTAAAAGAGCAGAAATGGAAAAAAGTTAAGTATATTCTATTTATTGTCTTTCAAAAAGTTAATTCTCCCTGATAAAAACATAGCAATAAAAAACGAAAGGAAAATTTAGATAAAGACACAAAATCAGGAAATATACCAGTTAGTATACAAGCTTTCTTGAACTCACCATACATAGCTAAGCCAAATTTTAATTACTCGTGATTTATGTAAATCTAACTTTTCCTAACAAAACTGAAGGATGCATGCCATAATAGAGAAAAGGGAATCTTATGCTGAAAAACAACTGCCTACTAACACAATTATTTAACATACAATGTCTTGAAAGGGAAAATATTGCTGGATAGTTCACAAAAGGAATCATTATTGCTTACCCTCTAAGTTCTTAGAGAGGAGGGGAGGGTGGGTATGTGAACAGACATGAAATAACAACACTTTATGAAACCTCTGCCATTCCCATTAAACTGAATAAAACCACTAATGCCTAGGTCAAGTACAAATTAACATTTGTCATATTTTTAAAAGGTTATGTTTTATGATATACTATGCTCCTCTAAAAAACTGTCAAAAAACAAATAAATAGTATTCACCTCCAAGATGAGAAGACGAATGTTCAAAAAGAGATTTGTGTGTTTTGGCTAACTCTATTTCTCAAAATCTCTTAGATGGCTGTTTTAAAATGCAGACTTCTGCTGGGCATATAGTGGCTGATGCCTGTAATCCCAGCAACTATAGGAGGCTAAGGCAGAAGGAATGCTCAAACCCAGGAGTTCAAAAATACAATGAGCTATGATCATGCCACCACACTCTAGCCTGGGTGACAGAGCCAGACCTTCCTCTCTTAAAAAAACAGAAGAAAAAATAGAGATCTCTGATCACAACATCAGAATTACTAAATTAAATCAAAATCTGGGAAGTTGGGACCAAGGAATCATTCTTGCAATTTAAATACTCTCAAGTTTGGAGGCTTGAGAAGTATATGAAAAAGTACAAAAGTTAATGTTATGGCTAGATAAGGCCAAATAAATAGCAAAGAAAGGGCTTAACAATCATTTATCAACTCTTCTTTTCCCAAAGTTCCAATCGCTAATGACAAGAATTGAAAAAAATGGTAGGCTCGGCGCCTGTGGCTCAACAGGCTAAGGCACCAGCCACGTACACCTGAGCTGACAGGTTCGAATACAGCCCAGCCCGGCCCGCCAAACAACAATGATGGCTGCAACCAAAAAAAAAAAAAAAAAAAAAAAAAAAGCCAGGCATTGTGGTGGGCGTGTGTAGTCCCAGCTGCTTGGGAGGCGGAGGCAGGAGACTCGCTTGAGCCCAGGAATTGGAGGTTGCTGTGAGCTATGATGCCACAGCACTCTATCCAGGGTGACAGCTTGAGGCTCGGTATCAAAAAAAAAAAGAAAAAATGTTAAAGACAATGGCTGGCTATATTTTCCTTTTGCTTCCTGCTACACTGCAATTACCACTTTAAAAATTGTAATCATAGACTGAGAGAGTTGGCTCATGCCTGTAATCCTAGCACTTTGGGAGGCTAATGCAGGAGGATCATGTGAGCCCAGGAGTTTGAGACTAGCCTAAGCAACATAGTGAGAACCGGTTTCTACCAAAACATAGAAAAATCAGCTAGTAGTGCAGGTGCACACTTGTAGTCCCGGATTTTTGGGAGGCTAACACAGGAGGATACTTGAGCCCCAGTGAGGTAATGTCACTGTACTCTAACTGGCAACAGGGCAGGACCCTCCCTGGGGGGGAGCGGGTGTCTCAAACACCCCCTCCTCCCCAAAAAAACTTTAATCATGGATGATGAAATACTGATAATAGAACTAACAGAAAAGACATAATTTTCAGATCTTGTCTATAAAGACCAGCAAGCAAAATCAAGTATAACTTAAACTTGTAATGAAATAAATTAAGTTCTGATAACTTTTTATAAGTAATAACCATGTAAAAACACCTAGTCACTAAATATATGATTTTACCACCAGTTTGCTAAACCATTAATTTTTTGTAAGTTTATACATATAATCATAGAATATAGATCAAGTACTCTCAGAAAATCATCAAGTATCTTTTTCTTATTTTTTTGTAGAGACAGAGTCTCATTTTTTCACCCTCAGTAGAGTGTTGTGGCATCACACAGCTCATAGCAACCTCCAACTCCTGGGCTTAGGCAATTCTCTTGCCTCAGCCTCCCAAGTAGCTGGGACTGCAAGCGCCTGCCACAACGCCCGGCTATTTTTCTGTTTTTGCAGTTCAGCCTAGGCTGGGTTAGAACCCGCCACCTTCGGTTTATGGGGCCGAATCATCAAGTATCTTAAAGAATCCCTTTAGTCAAGTATTATATTGCAGCTGATAAATTAGATACATGAACAACAACAAAAAAAGTCCCTTTTAAGCAATGATATCAATAAATGGAATATGGAAGCTCTTCTTTTTTCCTTCCCTGAAATAGAATATAAAATTATTACTAAGGGCTCAGTGCCTGTGGCTCAACAGGCTAAGGCGCCAGCCATGTACACGTGACCTGGCGGGTTTGAATCCAGTCCAAGCCCGCCAAACAACAATGACTGCAACCAAAAAATGGCCAGGAGTTGTGGCAGGTGCCTGTAATCCCAGCTACTTGGGAGGCAGGGGCAAGAGACTCGCTTGAGCTCAGGAACTGGAGGTTGCTGTGAGCTGTGATGCCACAGCACTCTATCCAGGGTGACAGCTTGAGGCTCTGTCTCAAAAAAAAAAATTATTACTAAGAAGTAGAAATTCCTGTAATTGGCAATGGTAGTGCCTAGACATGTGTATTACAGATGACATACACTTTAAATTGCTACCCTAACTTTGCAAGCATTGTTTTTAAGATTATGAGTAAATTATAATTCATGCAAGGAGGATATGCCATTTTCCAATTCTTTCATTTACATAGCATATGAGCAGCAAATTTCACAGGACATACTTCAAAAGTGGAGATGCCTACTATCCAGTTGCTCTTACACATGTAATTCCTAACAAAGTCATATTTAAATACAGTAGAATAATTACTACATTAAACAAAAAGGAAAATGTTTCTATACTGAGTTATAACTATTCACCAACTGGATAAAAATATATTGGAAATCAGATCCACAGTTCAAAATTATCTCTCTTTCTCCATTTAAGTAATTTCTGTAACTCTGCTTTTGATTGTATCAACTGTCAATTGCTACAAATATGGATTTAAACTTTTAAAACAAAAAGATAACATTAACAAAATTTCCTGCTGCAACATTTAGAAAACAAAACCAAAAAAACCAAAAAACTGTGTATTCGGTGACAGATAAAACTATATATAAGGCTCGACACCCATAGCATAGTGGTTACAGTGCCAGCCACATACACCAAGGCTAGTGGGTTCAAATCCGGCCTGCGCCAGCTAAAACAATGATAGCTGCAGCAACAACAACAAAAATAGCCAGGTGTGTGGCGGGAGCCTGTAGTCCCAGCTACTGGGAGGTTGAGGCAAGAGAATAGGTTAAGAGTCTAAGGTTGCTGTGAGCCGTGACCCCACAGCCTCTACTGAGGGCAACAAAGTGAAACTCTGTCTCTTAAAAAAAAAAAAAAGACTACATATAATCGGGTAAATAATTCCACCAACTATAAACTGCAAACAATTGAGCAACTGCTTACTACTTGTGACAATTCCAGTCTTTATCTTTTGTTTAGTTTAAAAGGGTAGGAAAAGAGGTGGGGCATTTTCTGCTTTTTATCATAAATCATTATTTGGGACATTAGAAAGCACACAGGCAAACTCAAAAGAATCAGAATTTAGTTTTCTAAATATTCCCAAAAAAAGCAGTCATGTAATCGTGTATTTGTGATTTACATCTCTAGACATTTCCTCTATCCTTACTCTAGACTAGAAAAATCTAAATTAACAAGCATAAATAATTGTAATTTCAATAATGATCTCAAATTTTGAGCTGAAATCTTAAGTCGATTTAGTTGGACTTTAGTTAAAAATTTATTTCGGCCAAGTGCGAGTGGCTCACGCCTGGAATCTTAGCACTTTATGAAGGCTGAGTCAGGAAGATCACCTGAGCCCAGTATTAATTTTGGTCATAAATGATTTATCCAATGACTTTTTTAAATAAAAACTTTTAATAAAAAAGAGAGACAGTAAAGTGGTAGTCAAATAAAATACTTGTGGCCCTAAACAGACTGATACTTCTCTGCCAAGTCTTATGAAAGTGCAGCACCATAGAGGAAGCATAGATTTGGGGGTCTGACAGACTTGGGTTTGAATACTGGCTCCACCAATTTTTTTTTCTTTTTTGGAGACAGAACCTCAAGCTGTCACCCTCGACAGAATGCCGTGACATCACAGCTCACAGCAGCCTCCAACACCTGGGCTTGGCACCCGACACAATACCAAGCTATTTTTTTTTTTTTTTTTTGGTTATAGTTGTCATTGTTGTTTGGCAGGCCTGGGCTAGATTTGAACTCGCCAGCTCTGGTGTACATGGCTGGCGTCTTAGCCACTTGAGCTACAGGTGCAGAGCCACTGGCCCCACCAATTAAAATCTCTGCAACCTTGAACAAGTCAACCTTGAGTCTCAGCTTCCTCATTTGCAAAATGAGAATCACATCTGCCTCCTTAAGACATGTAAAGAGCCCACAAGAGTGGGGTATTTAGTAAAACAGTTACCAATGATATGTTAAATCTTCTGTCACAAAGATGAGACTCTGTCTCCAAAAAAAAAAAACAAAAAAAAAACTTCTGCCATAAGGATGACAGAAGATTTAGTATATTTATTAGAGTCTACTGGTAATTTTGATAGTTGATACTTCAACTTTGTTCTATCAAAGTATCTTGATTGCTATTTAGAAACTAATATAAAACTCTCATGATTTAAAGTGTGTAAAGTAAAACTGTCATAGTTATGCCATCCCTCTATCGTAATCCCATGCAATAATCATCTTTCCATCTTCTTCTGAGCTTTAAAATTTTTTTCATTAAAAAAATATGGAATTGGGGCGGCGCCTTTGGCTCAAGGAGTAGGGCGCCGGCCCCATATACCGAGGGCAGCAGGTTCAAACCCGGCCCCGACCAAAAAATAAAAAAATGGAATAGTACTATACATATTATTCTACAACTTGCTTTTTTTATCTTGAGGATATATTCTGGATAGCCTTCCAATGGCATATCCTCCATCTTGTAAGAATATTATTCCACAACATGGAAGCATCATGTTCAACCACTTCTCTCCAAGGAATAGTTCTTTGAAAATGCACATCCTGTACACCTGTCTCTACAATAATAGTCCTTTTATTTCTGCTGAGGTAAGATTCCCAGAGATGAAACTATGAATCAAAGAGTATGCACAATCTAAACTGCAGTAGATAACTGCCAGTAAGTTACAGCAATTTACAGTTCTACCAAGTTTTTTTTCCCACAGCTTAACTAGCCAGTGCTGTATTATTGTGTTTTGTATTTTCTAATCTGAGGGGCTATCTCACTGTTTCAATCTGCGTTCACATTTCTGAGGTTGAGTAACTTTTTATGTTTACCATTTGCAGTTCCTCATCTGAATTTACTTTTCTTGTGCCCATATTCTACGAGTTCTTGGCTTTTTTCTTGTTCACTTGTGGGACTGAGTGTGTCAGTAGTACCGACGGAATTAAACGTTATAAATACAGTTGATAATTTTATGACACTTTCAAGACTGATGAAACTACTCTGAATAAAGTTGAGTAGGTATATTTAACTGGAGAATACCACCAAATAATCTGTTGTATGATGAAAGTGCAGTGCAAGAAAACACTGCAAGGAAATAGTAAAATGTGCGAAGTTTAAGTTCCAATGAACGCCCCCTTTTCCGTAACAGGTGTAAAGCCCATCTCTTTAAACACTGTGAGATCAGCAACATCTTCCCAGCTGCGCGCTCACTTGTGCGAGAAATCTAACCATGTCCCTCCATCCAAAGGCGACCGCAGGACTCTTCCGCGCAGCTACACGGGCTGCAGCCCCCTTCGCGGGCCATGGACACGGCAGCCGCGTTGACACATCGCGGCTGGCCCCAGGCGCCCGCACATGACACCAATACCCCAGGACACAACAGGACAGGCCCCCGAGGTCACGTCACGGGCGGCGTCCCCCACCTTTCCGGACCGTGTCCACCCTGCCGGGGTTCTCGCGCGGCGACAGCCGTTCCAATCGTGACAGGAGAGTCCCCCGCGCGCCCAGGTCGCAATGACAGCCACCTCGCCCGTGGTCAGCCTCACCGGAAAACCCACCCCAGGCTGCCGAGCACCCTTACCCAAGCTTCTGTTTCTCCTCCCTACTCATGGGCTCTGCCCCCGCCGTCCACACAGACGTGGCCGACACCAGGCAGAGCGCGGTCGTCGCCGCCACCAGGCTCCATGGCGTTCGCTGGGGGACCGGGAACTCACAGCCCCGGCAGCCGCCGGCTTCGCTCATGGCCCCGCGGTTCCGCGCACGCGCAGCTGCTACGCCCGGTCGGTGGGCCACATTGCCGGTGGCGAGGGGGCTGCTAGCCGTGCCGAGAGCGGGACGTGGAGTAACGCGGGGCCAAACTGTCTCCCGAAGCCACCGAGCCGGTCCCCAGCGCCAGCGCTGCCACCGCCCTCCGCCCTCAGCAGCCCGGAGCGCCTCCCCCAGCTTTCCGGTGTCGTAGTCTAGGAAACCGCCTCCCCCAGCGCTACTTCCGGGTAGCGCCGCAGTCGTGGAGCCTCAGCACCAATGGGGGCCAAATCGGAGAGAGGCTTGCTCAGGCGACAAGAGAGGGCATTGGCCAGAAGAAGTGAGACGTGGACAAAAGGCGGGACGCGGGAGGGTCCTCTCGCTGCGACGCTCCTCCGCTCGGCGGAGTGTCCCTGAGGACTACCGGTCCCGGCGTGCACTGCTTCCTCGCGGCTCTCCCGCCAGCCAACGCGGTGCCTCTGCGCCCAATTTCCAGCCCGGGTGGACGCGCAGCACCCTGGGACGTGTGGTTCTCCGGGGGTCACCGGCGGCTGCTGGGCTTCCACTTCCCCCGGCGCCCTGCAGCCAACCCTTCCTCCGCGGGCGGCGGAGTCCCGAGAAGCCTGCCAGTATTTAACCTTCTTCCTGCGAATGACATTTCCCCGAAGGCTGGCAGAACGAGGTGCACTGTCCCCAAGTAGGTCCTGCATGCTGTTGGGAATAGTGTTGGAGTAGTCCTCTGCCCTCGGGAAAATTACGAAACACAGTAATAGCAAAATGAATTGACCCTTTGATGTCCTTGTGCTGAGGGTTTTGCTTGCAGTATCTCATGCATTCTTCTCAACTCTAATAGGTAAGCACCAACAGCCCCATTTTGCAGACGCAGAAACCAAGACTTAGACGTTAGTTGACACCCTCCTCACGCTGCTGGATTAGATACCACACGCGGTGTGCTTCGGAAGCCCTTGCATTTAATCGCTGTGCAGTCCTACAACGGTAGGGAATAGCGTGTGAGGCCTAGTACACGATTAATTATAGGCATCTTAAAAGCTCGATGTAAGGAGAGCTCTATGGGCTGCAAAGAATGTTGCATGGAGATCAGAATTTGCAGTGAGTGTTGATGACTGAGTTCCAGGTCTATTGGCAAAATGACAAGTAGATTCCTTTTGAAAAACCGCACTTTTTCTTGTGTGATAATTCAGTAGGTTGGTGCAGAGTTTAGGAGCTCAGATGGGAACTCTGTGACCACAATGGCTGACTCATTCCCATAGCAGCATTCAGCTCTCTTTCTGGAAACTTTTCTTCTGTGACTGTCATCTTTTTATCCTGCTATCCTTTTACCCCTCTGACTGACATTCAGGCTGCATCAGTGCTCCTTCTGACTTCTGTCACCTTAGCTCTTCCTGTTACTCTTACCCCTCTGACTGCCCATTCAGGATACCTCAATGACCCTTCTACTCTACTAAAATGCAAGTGTTCCCTTAAGGTTTTCTTTTTTGTCCTTTTTCTTATACCCTAATTATCCTTGGTGATTTCTTCTACTCATATAGATTCAACCCATCATATCTATGTTTAGACCCACATTTCAACTTCCTCCCTAATAAAAACTTATATCTAGCCTAAGGGTAGTTCAAGTGTAATATGTTCTCTGATTCAAATTAATGCATCAGAATCATCTTCAGCTTATCTTTATTTGTGGTCCGTGTCTAGTTGGTTGTCAAATTATATAGATTCCACCTCTGGTCTCTTTAAAATCATTACTTTTCTTTCTACTTGTATATCTTCTCAGGTCAAGCCTGCAGGACCTCTTTCCTGAACAACTGCAATGGCCTTCTAGATGGTTTCCCTGCTGCCCTACTCTACATGGCTATCAGAATTGGCATTCAAGAACATCTGCAAACTCCAAATCTGGATACTTCCCCTCTCTATTCTGCCCTTCCCTCAAATCCTATGTGAGAACTAAATAAATTCTCATCCTGTGTCCTTTCTGTGCCTTTGCTCATACTGTTTCCTCTGCTACCCCACCATCTTTGTAGAAAACTCCCTGCACATTAAGGCCGGGGTCAGAGTTCATCTCCACAAAACCCTTCCAAAATCTTCCAGTCAGCAGAAGTTACCTTCTCTTCTATTCCTTCTTCGCACTGTGTCAGCATTTTTCACTGTGTGTGCGTCCACTAGATTTTGGCCACTTCACTTCAGCTCAGTGGTTCTCAACCTTCCTAATGCCACAACCCTTTAATACAGTTCCTCATGTTGTGATGACCCCCACACATGAGGAGCAGTGTCTTGGTTCCTAAGACCATCGGAAATACGTGTTTTCCAATGGTCTTAGGCGACCCCTGTGAAAGAGGAAAGGGTTGTTTGACCCCCCCAAAGGGGTTGTGACCCACAGGTTGAGAACCACTGCTTTAGCTTATTTTTGTCTTAATGTGTTTTCTGTTGCTATAACCAAATACATTTATAAAGAAAATAAATTTATTTCTTATAGTTTTGAAGGCTGAAAAGTCCAAGAGCATGGCACCAGCATATGGTCAGCTCTGGTGATGGCTTTCTGCTATGTCATAACATGGTAGAGTGCAGGCACACACAAAGGGCAAAACACAAGGGGCTGCCTTGCTTCATAACAGCCCCCTCTCAAAGTAAAAAATCCAATCGTGAATAAGAATCTCACTCTAGTAAGAATCTACCCAGACCTGAGAGAGTGGCAATAATCCCTCTTAATGACCTAGACCTAGTCATCTCTTAAAGGATTAAGCACTACCACACCAGGGACCAAATTTCCAACACACAAATTCTGGAGGATACAATCAAACCATAGCATAGATATGTTCCAAAACTCTGAGCACTGTGGCTCTCCTGCTGTAGTTACTCATTAAATGTTGAGTATTTTTGTTTCCTTATTGCTTCAGTCTCTTTGTCTGTTAAGTGGGGATAATATAGTCCTTTTGTCTATATACACGGATGCTATGAAAACACATGAGGTCATATCTGTACAATGTTTAATTTTATCCTTTTTACAGACTTGTAATCTTACATTTGTCCCATCCTGGATCCTCTTTGGCAGCCTTAATGATGAAGTTAACTAAATAAATACCTGTGAGTTGATCTTGGCTCTGGCATGGAGAACATGACAAGCTGAAGGTCAACACTAATCATCCAGTATTTGAAAACTGAGAACAAAGGAAATATAAAAATAGTCAGTGACCTTCAGTTACATACAAATGTAGTCAAGTCAATTATTTAGACTAGATTTATTGGCAATAACTCAGTTTTCTTTACCTTCCTTGTGTTTCAAGCCTTTATAAGAAGTCAGAGTTAACTATTAACTATCATAAAGAAACAGCATGCTAGGGTGGCACCTGTGGCTCAAAGGAGTAGGGCACTGGCCCCATATGTCAGAGGTGGCAGGTTCAAACCCTGGCCAAAAACTGCAAAAAATAAAATAAAATAAAGAAACAGCATGCTAAAGAAGGACAACTGGCTTTTAATGTTTAGCATTTTCTGGCATATTTGTTAACAAGTTAACACTGAATTTTTCAAGGATATAATAAGAAAACCAGAACACATTCTTTGTTGGCTTGCTAAATAATACACATCTTTTTCTCACTTACTTAAATTCAATTCCTAGCCAATGGTTGAGTTCATTTTTATCTGACCTTTACAAAATTTCAAGTAGAAAAGTTGATGTGGCCTAAAAAGTTCTGAAACTCGGCGGCGCTTGTGACTTAGTGAGTAGGGCGCCAGCCCCATATACTGAGGGTGGCAAGTTTGAACCCAGCCCTGGACAAACTGCAACAACAAAATAAAAAAAATAGCTGGGGAGAGGGCGGAGCAAGATGGCGGACGAGTAACAGCTTCCTTGTGGCTGGGCACAGTGACACTGGGGAGAGAGGACTTCAGGCATCTCTGCCAGGCAGGATCTGCCCTGAAACTTCCCTTTGGGGACACAGGGAGACAGCGTGAGGCTTCTGGACACCCTGAGGAAGGCTAAAGCAGTGGAGATTGGGCAAGTGGTTGCGTCTGTTTGTTTGGTCTGATCCTGTCAGCGGCTGTGGGTGGGGCAACAGTGGGACTTCAGGCTGGAAAGGCCTTGCCTGTGAGCTGTTTGGGTTTCTTTTGGACTTGGCACTCGGTTGAACTGCCTTGGGAGAACTTGGGCAGGAGTGCAGGGGTTTTTGAGTGTTATCTGGAGCCACAGACTGGGCCACCAAGCCAGACGGAGCTGCCAGTGTTTGGTGGTAGGCTGTGTGGAACCATTGGGGGAGAACTGCCCTGGCAACCTCCACCCTCAGGGTTGCAGAACAGGCATTGGGCAGGAGCGAGTAATCTAGTGACTGAGCAGCCTAAAGGTGGGGACTGAGACACCTTGCAGACTTAGCCCTCAGGGGCATAGAGTGAGACTGGTTTTGGAACACTGGGTAAGTGGATAGCCACTTAAGGAGTGATCCCAGCCACAGCACTTTCCTGGGAAAGCTTCTGCTTAGCCCAAGTTAGCAATTTAAAGTGTCTTCAAAGCAGGCTGAGGAGGATTTAAGCTCTCCACCCTGCAGGGTTTGAGAAATCATTAGAAACACAGGGTCACTCCCTACAAAGATCCAGTAACAACAGAGCAATTCTGCCAGGGTCTGATCTGGGAGAGACACCTCCCCAACTCTGAAGAAGGTCATAGGCAATAGTGAAAAATAATCATGAGGCGGAATCAACAGAAAAACTCTGGCAATATGAATAACCAGAGTAGATCAACTCCCCCAAG
>CAUYON010061345.1:0-15728 GCA_963573935.1 Arctocebus calabarensis
TAATTTCTGTAGTATGGGTATGACTTCTTCTTTGAAGGTTTGATAGAATTCTGGTGTGAAACCATCAGGACCAGGGCATTTTTTTGTTGGGAGATTTTTTATTGTTTCTTCAATCTCAGTTATTGAAATTGGTCTGTTCGAGAGATCTATTTCTTCTTGGTTAAGTTTAGGGAGATGGTGTGATTCCAAATATTGATCCATTTCCTCCACATTGTCAAATTTCTGGGCATAGAGTTTCTTGTATTACTTAGAGATGATCTATTGTATCTCTGTGACATTTGTTGTTAATTCCCCTTTATCATTTCTGATTGAGGTTCTTAAAAGATTTCACTTTTCTGTTTCTAGTTAATCTGGCCAAAGGCTTATCGATTTTATTTCCTTTTTTGAAAAAGCAACTTTTTGTTTCTTTGATTTTCTGAATGATTCTTTTGTTTTCAATTTCATTCATCTATGATTTAATTTTGCTTATTTCTTTTCTTCTGTTGGGTTTGGGATAAGATTGTTCTTCTTTTTCCAATTCCATAAATTGGTTCAAGAGTTTGTTGATGTGCTCTGTTTCCAGTTTTCAAATGTAGACATCTAATGCAATAAATTTTTCTCTTAAGATTGCTTTTGTTTTATCTCACAGGTTTTGGTAACTTATATCTTCATTGTTGCTATGTTTGAGGAATTTGCCTATTTCTTCTTTTATCTCTTCTTGAACCCAGCTATCATTCAGTCTAAGGTTGTTTAGTTTCCAAGTTTTTGTGTTGGCATAAACATTTTTGTTGGAGTTGAGTTTCACCTTTATTGCCTTGTGGTTTGAGAAGATACAAGGTATCTTCTATTCTTTTAATTTTGCGGAGGTTTGATTTATATCCCAGGATGTGGTCTATTTTAGAGTATGTACCATCAGCTGACAAGAAAAATGTATATTCCTTAGCTCTGCATATGTCTATTAATCTCATTTGTTCTAGAGTCACATTTAAGTCCTTTGTATCATTGTTTTGTTTCTGTTTAGAGGTTCTATCCAGTTCTGTCAGAGAGGTGTTAAAGTCCCCGACTATTATGGTGTGATAAGATATCATATTGCTAAGCCCCGTCAAGGTCTGTTTCATAAATCTGGGAGCATTTAAGTTGGTTGCATAAATATAATTGAAATGTCTTCTTGTTGTATTGTTCCTTTGACCAGTATAAAGAGTGCATCTTTGTCTTTCTTAACTTCAGTTGCTTTAAATGTACTTATATCTGAAAATAAGATTGTAACTCCTCCTTTCTTCTAATTTTGATTTGCTTGAAATACTGTTTTCCATCCCTTAACCCTGAGTTTTGATTTGTCCTGTAAGGCTAGATTTGTCTCCTGGAGACAGTATATGGATGGCTTGTGGTTTTTTTTTAATCCAGTCAGTCAGCCTGTGGCTCTTCAGTGGTGAATTCAGTCAATTGACATTTATTGAGAGAATTGATAAATGTGGTGGAGTTCTATTCATCTTATTTTGAGAAAGTCTGTCGTGTAGATTTATCCTTTGTGCCATTGTGGAAACTATGTTTTCACTTTTAGTTTTGGGGTGTTTACTCTTCTGGTGGTCCATTGTAGTGGTCGGTGTCTAGAATAGGTCTAAGTATTTCCTGTAGAGCTGGTCTTTTTGTGGTGAATTTCCTCAGGGCTTTCATATCTGCAAAAGATTTGACTTTTCTAACAATTTTGAAGTGTAGTTTAGCAGGATACAGAATTCTGAGCTTAAATTTTTTTTGTTTGAGAGTGTTGAAGGTGGATGACCATGCTCTTCTGGCTTGGAAGATTTCAGTTGAAAAGTCTGCTGTCATCCTAATGGCTCTGCCTCTATAGGTCAGTTGGTGCTTGCTCCTGGATGCTTATAGAATTTTTTCTTTCATCTTGACTTTGAACAGATTCATTACAATGTGTCCTGGAGAGGCTTTGTTTGAGTTGAGATGACCTGGGGTTTGATATCCATCTTAATGGAGTGTCAGGGTCTTTAGTAAAACTTGGAAGGTTTTCATTTATGATAGTCTCCAGTAGGGCTTCTATTCCTTTGGAACAATCTTCTTTCCCTTTGGGAATCCCTATTATTTGTATGTTTGAATACTTCATGGAGTCTTATAATTCTCTACTCACCTGTTCTGCTTTCTTTCTCTTCTTTTCTGCCTCTTAAACTACCTGAGTTAATGCAAAAACTTTATCCTTTAGCTCTGAGGTTTTTTCTTCTCCATGGTCTAACCTATTTTTGATACTTTCTTCTGCATATTTACATTCCCTGATTATCTCCTTCATTTCCTTAAGCTCTGCCATATGCTTTCTAAATTCTACATATCTCTTGTCTGATTTTTGGGTTTGTCTTTCCATTTTCTTGTCCATTCTTTTATTATCTTTATCATTCATATTTTAAATTCTTTCTGTCAAGTCCATTAATTTTTTACAATGGAGTCTTCTGCAGTAGCTACCTCCTGCTCCCTTGGGGGAGTTCCTCTGTTTTGATTTTTCATGTTGCTTGAATTTTTCTGTTGGTTCCTCCTCATGTGTTCATTCCTCTTATTCACCTCCTTGTCCTCCATTTTCCTTCTCACTGCCTCTTTTGTTTCAACCAGAAGTCCTAGTTCTTGATGACAATATGTTGCTATATGTTGCCAGACACCAGGTGGCACTGTGGTTTTTTTTTTTTTAGGAGACAGAGAACACAGCCAGCAATCCCTATGGTCCTTATTCCAAACTTAGTTGCCTTGAGAGATTGCCTGATTATTTCCTCAGCATCCAGACCATGTCAGGGAATCCTAAAGCTCACAAGCATCCTTCAGGGGAAGGTTTTCCAGTGCGCCCCTGACTTCAGGTCCCATGGGGTGTGGGAGTCCCTTAGCCTGTCCCAAGAGTGGAGTTCTGATCCCAGCAGGTGGAATTAAGATGGCCATGCTTTAGGCCCCTGCTGAGACCTTTTCCTGACCTTCCCACAGTGACAGCCCCTGGGCCGCTGAGACCTTCTCAATGTGGCTGCCTTGCCAGCCACCAAACCTATGGCAAGTCTACTCCAAGTAGCATTCAAATCTGGCTGCTATGTACACTCTTCAAGTCTGCCCACTCTTCCAAGCTTTTTACCCAACACACAGCTTCCCCAAAGAGCTGAAAATTCTGGAAAGGCTTCTTCCTGTCCTGAACCTCTGTGAGGGGCAGCCAATCCCAGCCGGGTATAATCACTTGCCTAATTCATCAGATTTTTTTCACTTTTCCAGATCAATACATTGTGTCCAGCTCCCCAACTCTTTGCTGTTCTCCCTCAGCTATGACTCTGGGTAAGGTCCCTGTGCCAGGTGTGGCTGGGTTCTCTCTTTTTCCTCAGTCATTGTAGGAGAGCTCAGCTAAATAGACTTTCTGGTTCACCATCTTGCTGTGCCCCTGGGGTTTTGGTTTTACCTGTAATTTGAGGTCCTTTAGGATGAAGTCTGGATCTATACACATTTGATTTTCTTTGCACAGTGCTTGGCTTATCAACAGTATTCAATAAATATTTGTTGAATAAATTGATTTTGCATAAATCATTTCATACACATTTATAAAAACCTTTTTTCTTTTTTCTTTTTCTTTCTTTTTTTTTACTCTGTCACCCTGGGTTGAGTGCTGTGGGCTTCATAGCTCACTATAACCTCAAATTCTTGAGCTTAGGAGATCCTACTGCCTCAGCCTCCTGAGTAGCTAGGATTACAGGTACCTGCCACAATGCCCAGTTAATTTTTCTTTTTTAATAGAGATGAGATCTCTTGCTCAGGCTGTCTCCAACTCCTGAGCTCAAGTGATCTAACTGCCTCCATCTCCCAGAGTGCTAGGATTACAGGTGTGAGCCACCATGATTGGCTTAAAACCTTTTTTATGAGAATAGGGGAAGGGATGAGAGGCAATAATCACACAAAGATGGTCAAGATTGGATTTTTTTAAACAAGTTTCTTCTATTCTCTCATAATTAGAACCTTCATTTTTATATGGTTATCAGGAGAAAGGTAGACCCTGTCAATATGTGGATAAAAACAGAAAGTTTGCCCAATCTCAAACTGTTCAATGACTAGAAGTTTGCTTGTTGTGGGGTATATAGTGACATGGTACAATATAGCTACTTGGATCACCCAGAGAGGAAATTACATCAATTTTCAGTCCTACAGAATGGCCATCCAAGCCATCCAAGTCCGTTTCCTTTTAATTTCTTTCTTTCTTTCTTTCTTTCTTTCTTTCTTTCTTTCTTTCTTTCTTTCTTTCTTTCTTTCTTTCTTTCTTTCTTCCTTTCTTTCTTTCTTTCTCTCTTTCTCTCTCTCTCTCTCTCTCTCTCTCTCTCTTTCTCTCTCTTTCTTTCTTTCTTTTCTTTTCTTTTGTTTTGAGACAAGTTTTACTCAGTCGCCAACCTCAACTTCTTGGGCTCAAGTGATTCTCTTGCCTCAGCCTCCTGAGTAGCTGGGACTACAGGTGCCCACCAAGATGACCAGCTATTTTTTTTATAGACCAGGTCTCACTCTTGCTAAGGCTGGTTCAGGCAATCCGGGTGACTCTGCCTCCCAGAATGCTAGGATTACAGGTGTGAGCCACCAGCCTGGTCCCAAGTCAGTTTCCTTATGAGCTGACTGATGACTCCTATGCAACTCTTCAGCAGGAACAGAAATAAACAAGACATGATTCACTTCTACTGAATCTTAGCAATTCCCCTTCATCTCCTATTGCAGCTCAGCTGCCAGATGTAAATTGATAACATCTACTTAGCTGTTACAGGTTCAGCAGTTACCAAAGGATGAAAATTTAGTTAATGTCACATTAGTGTACAGCAATGAAAAGTTAATCAATGGTAATTAGTTCTGAGAGTGGGTCCTTGGACCTGGAGCACTGGCAGCACTTGGGAGCTTGTTAGAATGAAAGTTTATTGAATGAAAAATTGTGTTTTGGTGAGTGCTTCAGGCTGGTATGTGCTAAAGTTTTGTCCTATTGTGTAGCAGTTAATGCTCCAAAGAACAATGAAAAATTTCCTCTTCTTAGGCCCATTTATTTTTTGGAGATAAAGGTTTGTTGCCTATTAACTTGTTCTGTACAGATAACTAAACTTTAATAAATGCAAATAAGATGTTTTGTGTTACCAACAACTCTGATGCTAATCCCTAATGTGTCATTTTAGATGAGACAACCTCAATTCACATCAATAACTGTGGCCCTGGGTACTTGCTATGTTAAGTGATGTGGGGAAAACACAAATGGATAAGATTAGTCCTTTTCTTGTAGAGCAGTGTTTTTCACTATTTTTTGTCTTATGGCACACTTAAACCTATAGTTAAACTTTGGTGGTACACTTAAATTATGTTGTTTAAAAAAAAAAAGAATCTACTTACTATGTTTTGAATGTCTTTATTTAATTTCAAATTAATATGAAGGACCAAATTTTTAGGTTACATTGTTCTCACTTCCAAGGTAAAGTTCAAGTTGTAGGAAAGCCCTCACACAGGGGCATGCTGAACACCTTCACATTGTACACAGTAAGTGAGATCCCACAAAATGCCCTTCCTCCTTCCCCTCCATTCTCCCTCCTCACCCCTCTCCTTTGCTAGACCATGTTTGTGTTTTATCATTTGTATGAGTGTGTGTTTATATATGGGTTTCATAATAGTATTGAGTACATTGGATACCTTTTCCCTCATTCTTGAGATACTTTACTAAAAATAATGTGTTTTAACTCCATCCAGATAAACAAAAGATATAAAGTCTTTATCTTTTTTATAGCTGAGTAGTATTCCATTAACTTTTCTTTATTTATTTATTTTGAAACAAAATTCACTTTGTTGCTCTTAGTAGAGTGCTGTGGCATCATAACTCACAGCAACCTCAAATTCTTGGGCTCAAGTGATTCTCTTGCCTGAGTCTCCCAAGTAGCTGGGATGATTGGTGCCCACTACAATGCCTGGCTATTTTTTACAGACAAGGTCTTGCTCTGGTTCTGGTCTCCAACCTGTGAGCTCAGGCAATCCACCTGCGTTGGCCTCCCAAGTGCTAGGATTACAGGCATGAGCCAACATGCCTGGCCCATTTTTGGAAATAATTTAATTAATAATCTTTAAAAATTTTTGTGGTACACCTAAGATCCTCTCATGGCACACCAGTGTGCCGTAGCACACAGTTGATAATCACTGTTCTAAACTCTCACGGACTAGCAAGGGAGACAGACATAATGCTAGGCAGAATGTGGGAAGTTTATTTGTACAGAAACTATTGCTTATTAAGTACCTCCTACAATATGGGAAATAGTCTAGGTGCGGGAGAGAGCTCAGGGAACGAGGTGACACAAAGCCCTGCTCTCACTGAGCTTACAATCTGGCAGGAGAGACAATGAACAGAATGAGCACATGGCAGATGAATGAACATACAGCAGAACTTCCATAGGTGACCACTTCCCTACACTGACCACCTCCTTAAGATGGTCTAATTTTCATAGACAGGACATGCACACCACATGTACATATCAGTAGAGTAGGCCTAGTTCCTTATGTTCCTTATGTTGACCATCTCTGTATCTTGACCGCTTGTTATAGTCCCTGGAGTGGCCAACTTGCAGAGGTTCCATTGAATATAAATACATAAAATAAACACAAGGCATGTCCTACGTACTGTGGAGAAATGCAAAACCAGGGAGAGCGTAGGGCTGCACTGCGAACAGAAGCATAGTGTGCAGTGGGAGGCTGGTGGGTCTGCAAAGTCCCTGAGCCTGAGACCGTAGCCCTGTGGCTGGGTAGGTGAGTTTGGCCCACTCAGGTCCCCTTCCTGTGCCCTTATTTCCTTGCTTCTACAAGAACCTGAGGAGGGGCTAGAATTGTGAGTCGAAAAGGTCCTTTGTTGATCGCACACAGTTTGGGGTTGGAAGAAGCAGAACGGGATTCTATGCCTCCTACTTCAGCTAAAATAGCAACTTGTTTATGTGTCAGGCCTCCTGTGTAAGTTTTTTGTGAAAAATGTTTTCCAAAGCTGAAGAAAAAAATAAACCACAGACCTAGATGATCTCAGGTTTGTTCCAGCTGTGGTTCCATAGTCTTTGTAAGATTCTGAGAGGATTCATTAGCAGGAAGAGAGATTTTGCATTCTTTGCAGGAGGTTGTTATGTTATAAGGTAAAATGAAAAGTATTTCTATTAAACACAGCTTCTATTTTTCACTCAAAATGGAATATAAAAAAATTCTGACTTTTCCTTAAGAAGCATAGATTTACCTCTTCTACTTCCTATCTTGATACAACAGCAGAGAGAACAATTACTTTTTCTATGGCTGGCTTGAAATAGATGCTTTAGGACTTGGATTGAAATTTCAAAATAGATGGATTGGCAACTGACAGAAGACCAATAGCTGACGGTTCAAGTTCTCGTTAGTATTGGTCCTTTCACTAACTCATGCTCTTTAATTAGCTTTCTATTTATAAATATTCTATGACTGAAATGACTTCTTCTCTCTAATCTACTACCATATGTGTTGCTAGCTTAAAAACATTATGATGAGGATTTTTACCCTTCAAACCCAAAAGAATAGTATTCACTTAAATGACAAATGGGAAACCCATTATTATACTGGTTTGGACTGGAAACTGATTACATTTTACTTTCATAACAACACACCAACTCAGCCTTAACTAAAAGCCCTCTAAATTGTCAGTATGGCTTCTTTTGTCTCCCTTTGTAGGTAATTTAGTGAACATTGAACATCTATTCTCTTAGCAATTTTCAAGTACAGCAAGGTGTATATAATACACTAACTATAGTCATCAGGCCATATGATAAAATAGATCTCCAGAACTTATTCTTCCTGAATGAAACTTTGTATCCCATAACTAATATCTCCTCATCCCCCTTACCCCTTCCCAAATTCAAGTAACCATCATTTTACTCTCTACTTCTATAAGTTTGACTTTTTTTAGATTCCATATACAAGAGAGATTAGTCAGTATATGTCTTTCTGTGTCTGGCTGACTTCATTAGCATAATCTTCTTCAGGTACATCCATATTGTTGCAAATGAAAAAATGTCCTATTTTTTTTTAAGGCATAATAGCATTCCACTGCATTTAGACACATGCACACATACACAAATGTATGTGCAATATACAGGGTGCCCATAAAGTTCGTGTGCAATTTAAAATATATGCAGTGTATGTACCACATTTTCTTTATGCATTCATTGTTGATGGACACTTATATCTTTGCTATTGTGAATAATGCTGCAATAAACAAGGGAGTGCATGTAACTCCCTATTTTTTTCCTTACCTATTTCATTTCTTTTGGAGTATATAACCAGAAGTGGGATTACAGGAAATTGTGGTAGTTCTATTTTCCTTATTTTTATTTATTTCTTTTTGAGACAGAGCCTCAAGCTGTCGCCCTGGGTAGAGTGTCATGGCATCACAGCTCATAGCAACCTCCAATTCCTGGGCTCAAGCGAGTCTCCTGCCTCTGCCTCCCAATTAGCTGGGACTATGGGACTACAGGCGCCCGCCGCAATGCCCGGCCATTTTTTTTTTTAGGTTGCAGCCACCGCTGTTGTTTGGTGGACCCACACTGGATTTGAACCCGCCAGCTCAGGTATATGTGACTTAGGCCTTCGCCCGTTGAGCCACAGGCGCTGAGCCTAGACTCCTGTTTTTAAGAGTTAACTATCAGTTTTTTACTATTAAACAGTCCATAAATTTGGCTTAAGAACTCTATCTAAAAGATTCATAAGCATCAAATTGATGTTAATATTATATGTTAATTATTTTTACTATTCTTTATGTTAAGATCAAATAATTTAGTCTTTTTTCTTTTTTTTTTTTTTTGCAGTTTGGCCAGGATCAGGTTTGAACCCGCCACCCTCAGTATATGGGGCCGGCGCCCTAGCCACTGAGCCACAGGTTCTACCCAATTTAGTCTTTTTTTTTTTTTAAGACAGAACCTCAAGCTGTCGCCCTGAGTAGAGTGCAGTGGCGTCACAGCTCACAGCAACCTCCAGTTCCTGGGCTCAAGCGAGTCTCCCAACTCTGCCTCCCAAGTAGCGGGGACTACAGGTGCCTGCTACAACGCCCGACCTTTTTTTGGTTGCAGCCATCATTGTTGTTTGGCAGGCCCAGGCTGGTTTCTAACCTGCCAGCTCAGGTGTACGTGGCTGACGCCTTAGCCCGTTGAGCCACAGGTGCCGAGCCCCTTTTTTAAAAGGTGAAACCATCATTTCATGTAGAGTTAAGTGAATGCTCATGATTCCAGACAAAATGAATGATATAAATTAATTTTCATATATATGTATATATATATTTTTTTTGAGACAGAGCCTCAAGCTGCCACCCTGGATAGAGTGCTGTGGCGTCACAGCTTACAGCAACCTCCAGTTCCTGGGCTCAAGCAAGTCTCCAGCCTCCGCCTCCCAAGTAGCTGGGACTACAGGCACCTGCCACAACGTCCGGCTATTTTTTGGTTGCAGCTGTATTGTTGTTTGGCGGGCCCAGGCTGGATTTGAACCCGCCAGGTCAGGTGTACATGGCTGGTGCCTTAGCCTGTTGAGTCACAGGTGCCCAGCCAATTTTCATATATTAAAAGTGATCTTTTGGTTTTCAAATTTTTCTTTTTGGCTGGGGCCAGGTTTGAACCCATCACCTCTGGTATATGGGGCCGACGCCCTGCTCCTTTGAGCCATAGGCACCGCCCTGGTTTTAAATTTTTAAATGATAGGTATGTTGCTATTTCACTATATCTACTGCACACAGACAGCCCACAGGAAAACCTATATTTCACATCCTTTGCTTAACGAATGTAAACTTCTTGGTACATTAATATTCTAAAACATGTTGCATCTTTGAATGATGCAGACCCTGCTATAAAAAATGGTAGAATGTGGTTTGGAGTATCCGTGTTTGATTTTTCTTTTTTTTTGAGACAGAGCCTCAAGCTGTCACCCTGGGTAGAGTGCTGTAGCATCACAGCTCACAGCAACCTCCAACTCCTGGGCTTAAGTGATTTTCTTGGCATAGCCTCCCAAGTAGCTGGGACTACAGGCGCCCATCACAACGCCTGCCTACTTTTTTGGTTGCAGCCATCATTGTTGTTTGGTGGGCCGGGGCTAGATTCGAATCCGCCAGCTCTGGTGTATGTGGCTGGCGCCTTAGCTGCTTGAGTTACAGGCGATGAGCCATGTTTAATTTTTCTAAAAGTATTATCATCTTATGCGCATTTTCTAATGTGATTTTATCTATGAGGTCTGACAATTAAGTTTGTGAACTCACCCTAGAAAAAGTGCGCTTATGTCATTGGTGAGTATCACTATGATCACCTTTGAGATCTTCCCCTTGGGAAGTTACGCACCAATACCAGAGTCCAGTACACCCTTCAAAGCAATTTTGGGACTCTTTTTCTGTAATGACCATCAGACCTGTCATCATATGAGGTGTGACAATTAAGTTCCAGAACTTGCCACCACACACTTATGTTGGCAGCACTGTATGAACAAGTTGGTGAGGATCTGTTGTAGGACAGGCAACTTGAAACTCTCACACCAAGAACATAGGGGAAGGAATTTTATTATCCAGCGGGGAACTTGGCAGGTCACGAGCCTTAAAGTACTACCCTTCCCTCCCCTGGTCATTCCCCAAAAGCTCTTTTGTACTTTCTAGCAAGATCTATACAGAGTTATAGGTACAGATATTTGGCTATGGGAAAGTTTTATTTGTTTATTTTTGAGACAGAACCTCAAGTTGTTGCCCTGGATAGAGTGCTATGGCATCACAGCTCACAGCAACCTCCAACCCCGGGGCTCACGTGATTCTCCTGCCTCCGCCTCCCAAGTAGCTGTGACTACAGGTGCCTGCCATAACACCCAGCAATTTTTTGGTTGTAGCCTTCATTATTGTTTGGCAGGCCCAGGCTGGATGCCAACACGCCAACTCAGGTGTATGTGGCTGCCACCTTAGCCGCATGAGCCACAGGTGCCGAGCCTATGGGGAAGTTTTAGATAGCAGGCAAAAAAGTCCTAAAACGTTAATGATTATATTTCTCAAAAAACTAGAGTTGTATTATGTGTTACATAGTCTCTTTCAAGGTTATTTCTGTTTAGTCTATCTCTTAAAGTTCTTTTTTATCTTTGGAGGCCTAGTTCTTCTGTAGCTATTCTGCTGCATTCTCATGACCACCAGGACGTGTAAGATTTATTTCTCTTTCCTCAGTTTTCATATATCACTGTCTCATAGCTGTGCTTGTGTTGATATGTGGTGGCGTCTTGCTGAACAGTGTTCATTATTATTGCATATTCTTGTGTGATGAACAATGATGCCTCTGATGGTCATTCCAGAAAGAGTTTCAAAATTACTTTGAAGGCTGAACTAGGCATTGGCTTCAGTGCCTAGATTCCCAAGGGAAGTACCTCAAAGGTAACCATAGTGATATTCAGCAATGAGGTAGGTAGCACTTTTTCTGGGACAAGTTTTTGAACTTAACTGGCATATCTTGTATGTACATGAAGCCATAGATATTCTTTGAGGTGAAATTATATATTGATTTTTATATCATATGTAAAATTCAAATTTTTAATCCATGTGGGTTGTATTTGGTTTTTTGAGATGAAATGAATGAGCAAATTTTAAACTAATTGATATATACTTCAGAGGTCTATAAATTCAGTTCAAATCTTGTCCATATGAGTTCTTAAAAGCCTTTACTGCATTTTAGTAATTACTATGACCTTTGTCAGTCGTGTTTAGGAAGGGGGGAGGCAGTCTTCCTGGCTCAGCGCCTGTAGCTCAGCGGTTAGGGTGACAGCCACATACACTGGCACTGATGGGTTCGAATCCAGCCCAGGCCTGCCAAACAACAGTGACAACAACAAATAGCGAGGCTTTCTGGCAGGCGCCTGTAGTCCCATCTGCTTGGGAGGCTGAGGCAAGAGAATTGCCTAAACCCAGGAGTTTGAGGTTGCTGTGAGCTGTGATGACATTGCACTCTATCGAGGGCAAAATAGTGAGACTCTGTCTCAAAAAAAAAAAAAAACAAAAATAGTCTTCCTCCATTTTTTCTTCTTTCTTTTCATTGTATCACTTTTTTTTTTTTTTTCCCAGTTTTTGGCCGGGGCTGAGTTTGAACCCGCCACCTCTGGCATATGGGGCCGGCACCCTACTCACTGAACCACAGGTGCCAACCCCATTGTATCACTTTTTAAATTTTTTTTTTTTTTGAGACAGTCTTACTCTGTTGCCCTCGGTAGAGTGCTGTGGTGTCACAACTCACAGCAACCTTAAACTCTTGGGCTTAAGCGATTCTCTTGCCTCAGCCTCTCAAGTAACTGGGACTACAGGCACCAGACACAATGTCTGGCTATTTTTTTTGTTGTTATTGTTATAGTTGTTATTGTGGCTTAGCTGGCCCGGGCTAGGTTCAAACTTGCCACCCTCAGTTTATGTGGCTAGTGCCATTAACCACTATGCTACTGGCACCAAGCCGCATTGTATCACTTTTTATTATGTTGAGTCATTATAATAATCTTTTCACACAAGGAAACATTCATAATTACAGCAATTGATTTTACTTTCTTAGACCAACAGAGTGCATTGTGAGGACAGGTTAACTTTTGTCATATAAGAGAAATTTTCTTGAATTTATTTATTTTAACTCAGTATTTAATTTCGCTCAGAAAATTTTTACCTGCACTATGTCATCATTGCTTTGACTAATAAGAATATATATATATGTATGTATATATGTATATATATATATATTTTTTGAGGCAGAACCTCAAGCTGTCACCTTGGATAGAGTGCTGTGGCATCACAGCTCACAGCAACCTCCAATTCCTGGGCTCAAATGAGTCTCTTGCCTCTACCTCCCAAGTAGCTGGGACTACAGGTGCCCGCCACAATGCCTGGTCATGTTTTGGTTGCAGCCGTCATTGTTGTTTGGCAGGTTGGGCTGGATTCAAACCCGCCAGCTCAGGCGCCTTAGCCCATTGAGCCATAGGTGCCGAGCCAGGAACATATGTATTTTTTGAGGTTTTTGGCCGGGGCTGGGTTTGACGGTGTCTTACTCCTTTGAACCACAGGCTAATAAGAATATTAATTCTTGCATTGTCAACAAATCGTATATTTTGTTATATGCTTTGCTTTTTCCAGAACTTTTTGTCTCCTTTTTAAGGTTGATTTAGATGGGTATCACTGCATTATAACTGCATAAGGTTCTTATATCAACGTTATCACGGTAAAAATCCTTGTTTGGCTGTAAATAGGGATTTGCTACAGATTCATAAAGTTGGGTGGTTTTGGCTTCATGGTCCCAGCAGTATTTATTCTACCAATGATAATATTCCTTTTTTTTTTTTTTTTTTCTGAAGGTAATGACTTTTCAAAGATTAAAATGGTTGAATAAGGAATATCTGAGTATTGAATCAAATCATAAATCAATTTCCTTTTGGAAGTATATTACATAGATTGTCTCATTCTACCATCAAAAGAGTTCTTTGGGCGGCGCCTGTGGCTCAGCAAGTAGGGCGCTGGCCCCATATACCGAGGGTGACGGCTTCAAACCCGGCCCTAGCCAAACTGCAAAACAAAAAAATAGCAGGGCATTGTGGTGGGCGCCTGTAGTCCCAGCTACTCAGGAGGCTGAGGCAGGAGAATCATCTAAGCCTAGGAGTTGGAGGTTGCTGTGAGCTGTGACGCAACGGCACTCTACCAAGGGCAACAAAGTGAGATTCTGTCTCTACAAAAAAAAAAAGAGTTCTTTGTTTTGTTTTTTTGTAGAGACAAGAGTCTCACTTTATTGCCCTTGGTAGAGTGCCATGGTGTCACAGCTCACAGCAAGTTCCTACTTTTGGGCTTAGGCAATTCTCTTGCTTCAGCCTCCTGAGTAGCTGGGACTATAGGCACCCACCACAACGCCTGGCTATTTTTTTCTTGCAGTTTGTCTGGGGCTGGGTTTGAACCCACCACCCTTGGCACCTTCAGTACCCTCGGTATATGGGACCGGTGCCCTACCCATTGAGCCACAGGTACCACCCCCAAAAGAGTTCTTTGTATAAGCTATCTACTTCATCATCAAAAAAAATGACCACACAACTGACTTCAGTGCATGTCCCTGTCATTTGACTTACTATGGATCAAGAATCCAGGTATGACTAACCTGAATTTTCTGCTACAGCGTTTTTCACAAGGTTGCAAACTAGGTGTTAACCAGGGCTGAAATCTCATCTGAGGGATAGACTTAGGAAGGATATGCTTCCAATTTCAGTTCCTTAATGACTATTAAAATGACAGCCTGTGGCTCAGTGGGTAGGACGCCGGCCCCATATACCAAGGCCCTGGCCAGTTAAAAATAGCAGTGCCAACTGCAACAATAGCAAAAATAAAGTCTCTTAAAAAAAATAAAATAAAATGACGGCCTCAGTTTACAACTGACTGTTGGCCAGAAGCTACCTGCTGTTCCTTCACACATAGGCCATTTCTAACTTGGAAGCTTTCTTTATCAAAGCCTAAAAGCATTAAGGCAAAATTTGGATGTCTGCTGTCAAGACATAAGTGACAGTTGTTAGTATCCTAATCACAGAAGTGATATCCCTCACAAAGTTGTCATATTCTCTTGGTTAAAAACAAGTGTGTAACAATAATGAACGCTAAGTTGTCTTGGTATATAAGTTCTGGAGTACAAGGAGGCCATAATAATAGGGAACCATCTTGGAATTTTGTCTAAAACAATATAAAATTAATAATTTATGTATTATCAGGGAATTATGAAGATTATATAAACTAATTCACCATTGGTCATTAAACACTCTAGCATGAAAGTTACTGAGCATTAAATAAATGTTAATTATTATGTCATTATTATTTTTTTAAATTTTTTTATTAAATCATAGTCATGGGGTACAATGTGCTGGTTTCATATACAATCTGAAATATTTTCATCAAACTGGTTAACGTAGCATTCATGACATTTTCTTAGTTATTGTGTTAAGACATTCATATTCTATGCCTAGTAATTTCCACATGTACTCTTATAAGATGCACCGTAGGTGTGATCTCATCAATTACCCTCCCTCCACCTACCCTCCCCCCTACCCTCCCCTTCTCTCTCTCCCTTTTCCCCATCTTCTTGATCTATAATTGTGTTATAGCTTTCGCAAGAAAGCTATAAATTGGTTTCATGGTAAGACTGAGTACATTGGATACTTTTTCTTCCATTCTTGAGATACTTTGCTAAGAAGAATATGTATCAGCTCCATCCATGTAAACATGTAAGAGGTAAAGTCTCCATCTTTCTTCAATTATTTTTTAATTTTAAGACCTTTGTATTCTGCATTCAGTAAGTTTCACCTGTACCCTTCTAAGGTGCACCGTAGGTGTGGTCCTATCAATTACCCTCCCTCCGCCCGTCCTCGCCCTTTCCTCCCCTCCCTTGCCCCTTTCCTCATATTCTTGTGCTATAATTGGGTTATATAGCCTTCATATGAAAGCTATAAATTAGTTTCATAGTAGGGCTGAGTACATTGGATACTTAAGCATGAAAGAGGTGAAGTCTCCATCTTTCTTTAAGGCTACATAGTATTCCATGGTGTACATATACCACAGTTTATTAATGCATTCATGGGTTGATGGGCACTTGGGCTTCTTCCATGACTTAGCAATTATGAATTAGGCTGCAATAAACATTCTGGTACAAATATCTTTGTTATAATGTGATTTTTGGTCTTCTAGACCCAAAGACTTTTTGACATTGACTATTGTTAAACTT
>CAUYON010061351.1:0-14546 GCA_963573935.1 Arctocebus calabarensis
GTATACATTGGATACTTTTTCTTCCATTCGAGAGATACTTTGCTAAGGAGAACGAACATGTTCTTCTTTTATTTTTAATTGTTATGGCTACATAATAGTTGTATATATTTATGAGTCATATATGACGTTTTGATACAGGTATATGATGTGTAATAACCAAATCAGGGTTCCTTTCTTCTGATATGCTTAACACAGCTTCATTCTTATGGATCTTGTTTTTCTGTTATATTAGAAGATCTTAGTCTAGGGCTAATTTTGTTCCATTAATCAAGCAAGAAATTTTCTGAGTGGTCTGCTGAAGTCCTTCAAATTATGGGATCTTTCACTCTATCTTATGAAGGCTAGAATTATCCTCAATTTCAAAATATTCTACAATTGTTCCCAGCTCTTAATTTTAGTCTCTGGTAATCTTTGTGATTGGTTACTTTTGTGGTTTCTTGTTATCTGTTGCTATTCATTTGCTTGCACATACTCTGCTAAAGAGTTGAGTCAGAGTCTCTTCAGATTGCAGTAATTTCCTGCCTGGGAAACTTTATGTGCATTGATTCCTTGCAAACTACAGCCACGTTGGTCTCCCTGAACTGTTGACACCATGTCCTCAGCCCAGGAAGACTGGCCATCTTTGTTCCCACTTCCTACACTGCACAAAGCCTCCCTAGACAGAACCCTGGGAAAGTTTCAGGGATTCTCTCATTTTCCCCCTTCTCTTCTGGAGTTCTATCTTTGTTTTCTTATGTCCAGTACTTAAATCTATGTATTTTGTTTGTATTTGTATTGTTTAGGGTAGTAAGGTAAATCTAGCCCCTGCTTTACATCTTTACCCAAAGAGGAAGTTAAAGAATATTTTCCAAATGTCCCTGCTCATATAATTATAGTGATTTGTTTTAGGAAATATGGATGACACAGAAATTTCGAAGCAAATTAGACATCTCTACATGATATTCACAGTCATTTTAAGTATACGTTTTTTGCTCTGTATCTGACAATTTCCAGAAGATACAGTTTCAAAAAAGTAAAATTTCTGAGTTAAAGACTGATAGTCTCACTTACAACTTTGCTTCCCAGCGTATAAAAGTGGCTGAAAATTTTTGAGTTTAAAAAACTCTCCCAAAAATATTTGCTTTTTTAAGGGTACTCAGGTATTGTGAGAAAAAAACCAAGAAATTGTAGTATCACCTATAAAATCATCAAGAATTATGATTAAGGAGAAAAACTATGATTTTACTGAGAGAAAAAGTTAATATCAAATTTTATTCTTCAAATTTTGTCACCAATTCTGCCAATGTATAAGGCCATACTTGACAACATAGCACATAAAATGATTTCTGTTAGCATATAAAAAAGATGCAAATGAAAAGGCTTTAGATAATCAATGATAGTGTGATGAAAACCCAGAAATAATTTGATAAGATTGCGACATTGTATCATGGTGCTCTGCTGTTTGTTTTGATCAAATTTAGATAGATGACGGATCCCCAGTGCAGAAATACACTGTGATAAGCATCATGGAGAAACATGTTTCCAGAGCATGACTGAGAACTAATTCTCACGCACCAGTAAATCTGTTCATCAAACCTATTTTCTGAAATGCATCTGCAAGTAGCCAAATGTGATTATGGTTACAATTAGCAACTGTTTGTCAGCCTCCTGCTTCACCTCATTAGTAATCACGGATCTCCAAAGTTATAGGGTTGAGGATAACTTTACAAGTTCTGAAAGAACATGTCACCTGGTTTCATGCATGTTTTATGCTTCACATAAAGTTCAATGGCTTAGAAGAAATCACTCCTATTTCTGTCAAGTTGAAAAGTTGTTGGCTACAAATTTAGATATGCATTTAGATATGTACATGATTCCACCAAAACCTTGAACGAATGCATAAGCGCATTCAAAATACAACAGTATTTTGGTGTTTCTCTGAAATGTTCTTGATTTTACAGCAGAAGGTAAAGTCGTAATAACCTCATAATAATATCACTAATTAATGAAAAAATTAAAATTTTTCTTTCAAATAATTTCATTATGTAGACAATATTCACTTTCTTGGGGGATTGAAAGAATTATAATTCATAACAGTGGAAGGAACAATTTCTGAAAAGCAGAAGCTGTACAGAAAAGGGTAAGTGCATGTCCTAACCAGGCAGATTTAGTCAGTTGAAAAAGTACCTACAGGAAAGGAAAGGAAAAAGAATGCTATCTTGCCATATTTCTGTATATTACTAATTAGCTCTAGCGTGTTATTTATTTATATGTTATTTATTTTTTGTTTGTTTTTCCTTTCGAGACAGAGTCTTACTCTGTGAGCCAAGGTAGAGTGCTGTGGCATTGTCATAGCTCACGGCAACCTCAAATTCTTGGGCTCAAGTTCTCCACTGCCTTGACCTTCCAGAGGGCTGGGATTACAAGGTTGTGCCATCTCACCTGGTCTCTAGTGTGTTATTTAGCTTATAATTTTTGTGGTATATAAAAATACAAGAATCTAATATTAGTTTGATTTTCAGTAATAAAACATAAAAGTGAAAAATAAAGAAGAAATGAAAAATCAGAGATTAGCTTCTATGGGCTCAGTTCACTTGTTCTCGTTGTCCTGTGTTATTTGCTGTCTTTCTGATTGGATCCTGTCTCTATAGAAGGTATTCACACAAACACACAAATTATGCCTGTGGTCTTTGTAAACTTATTGTTGAAAATTCAATGCAGGCAGATCAATAAAATATTGTTGAACAAGACCATCTGCTGGGACATAAAGATAATTTGTTCTGTGTTGTATTTATCAGGCTCTTTGTGGTCATTTGCTGTAATCCAATGTATTTATTATTAATAGGTAAATCAGAAGGTTCCTATTCTGTGTAGAAAATAGAATTTTGATTGCTAAATAAAAGAAAATTATCTCTGGGCTTTGATAAATTGTGAGACATCATTTGCACTGAGAAAATTTTCTGTATATTGACGTGGAAGTTTGCAATGTGAACGCTAAACTGAGCTGTGTCTAAATTGTCCATGATTCTCCTTCATGAGTTCTTAACATGAAAAACAGTGCCTTTCAAGGCTGTACTTAAGAAAAGGGCAGTGAGAAACTCAGATCTGTTTGATCCTAAATAAGCTACAAGAGGGGCAAGGCTTGACTTTTATAATGTGGGGATTGTTAGCTATTCTTCTGTCATAGAAATTCCCATGCTAAAATCTAGGGCAAGTAGCAACACTCACAGAAGGAAATTTTATTTTCTTCTTTGATCTTCAATGCAAACAGTAGGAAGAAATCTGAGGTCTATTCAGGCATAGCATATAATGGTTAACCATTGACCTTTCCAACAATGGAGACAAATATTTACAGGTGAATATTGTGAATTGACTTCTATTCCACACATAGAGGTGGTTGCCATCTTTTACTTCACTTTCTTTGTCTTTTAAGTTTGTCTTTATTCATAAACAGAATTTGGTGTATTAAAGGAAAATAAAACTTTAAAAATCATTTCCAACTATTTACTTTTCCTTTTTCTCAAACACTTTGTGCAGCAATTTGAACCCAGATGTACATACAGCTCACATTAGGAACTAAATTGTAGGAGGCTTTTACATTTATAGAAAGGAAACACAACACATTTTTGTTTCAGCATGAGTACTAAAGAAAGACAAATATCATTTTATTTTAGAACAAATAGCAATTGTGTGAAAGAAAGAGAAACATTGATGTTATAGGCATCCTTAATTTGACTACCTTAACAGTTATTTTATAAATCTGATATTGCCTGACAATGAATTATGTGCTAAAATCCAATGTGGCATTTGTTTCCAGAAATATAAATATTGCATTTTAAATCTTATATGTTTATTTGTAAATCTAGCATCTTAATTATCTTTTATTGCCTTAGGATTTCCCATCCCAGAAATATAGCTACTCTTGGCACTGATTATTTGCCAAAGAAGTTTTTCTCAATCTTCCAACTACTTTTTGTAACACCATGTAAGCAAATTTCAATAACAATTATTGAAAAAATAAGGACATACTATCATTTTCTTGTAGCTCTATTGTCCATTGTGCAACTCTACTGAAGGACAACAAGGAAGTGACTGAGTGGGTTCCGTGTATCGGGAATGAGGTACAGAAAAGATCTCGAAACCAATTATATTTGTAATATTTTTTAGCATTTCCACTTTTGAGCTATAAACCCAATACTTTTTATCAGAAGGTCAAATAATCTCTTTGAAGCATTATCTATGATTTGGAAATAGTTTTTTTTACAAAGTTAAGCGGAAAATAAATTAGGAAGCCATCCAGCCTACTATATTAAATTGTTAAAATTACTTTCAAGATCTGACTTTCCTTAGTAGATCTCAGTTAAGAAAAATTCCTATAATAAAAGACCAAATCCTATACCCTTTATTAAAATAGTCCCAATACAGATGAAATTTAGTTTAATGTATTTTCTCATTCCCTAATTAAAAAATTGCCAATGCTTAACAATATGCAGAAACCTAAATAGCTATTACTTTTTTGTCAAAGCCGATGCCAAGTAGTGAATATGTCATACATTTTTAATGGGAACTGTAATTTTTTGTTTCACCAGATCAAAATAAAGTTCATTTGTTCGGTACCTTTAATGAGATACTTAGAAAAATGTGCACTATACCAGATGCTAATTAGTCTGTTAGTTGTCCTTCACCATTGTTCCTTTTCATGTCCTCATTCTAACCACTTTCTCTCATGGTTAATACCTTGCTATATAAAGTTTGGCTTATGGATCTGCAACACAGGTGTTATGGAAGAGTTTTTTTTAGAAATGTAGAATCCCAGTCCACGTACCAGACCTACTGAATCAAATTCTGTCTTTGACAAGATCTACATGTTATTCATCTGAATGTCCAGGTTTGAGAAGTTCTCGTCCTCTTCTATAGTCAAAGACTCTGCAACAGAAATCTCAGAAAGATGTAAAAATATTAATTAGTACAGCATAACATGACCTGATGTCACTAAAGTGTTTTCATAGAAACTAACATTTTCAAAATTTTCACTTTGTAGTGTCAATTGATTTTCTTTATGGCATAATAAAATACCATAAATGGAGTGACTTAAAGGAACTCAAATTTATCATTTAGCTGTTCTGTAAGTCAGAAGTTTGGTAAGAGCCATGCTGGGCTAAAATCAAGGTGTTGGTGTGGGCAGGGCCATAATCCTTGGCCCCGTGGACTCTAGAAGAATCATTTCTTTGCTCATTCAGATTATGAGTATCATTCAATTCCTTGCAATTGGAGGGGCAAATTCCTGTTTGTTTGCTGGCTTTCAGCATAAGGACCATTCTTAGTTTCTAGAGGCTGCCAACATTCCTTGGCATGCAGCTGCCTTTCTTCATCTTTAACGCCAGCAAGGAGGGGTCAAGTCTTTGCATTCTCACTCTTCAAATTGTCTTCTTTTTTTGTTTTTCTTCTATCTCATCACTCTAAGCAACTTTTCAGCCATCTCATTGCACTTTTAAGGGCTCAAATACTTAAATTAAACACATTGGAATAATCAAGGATATTTTCCCACTTCGAAGTTTATTATTACTATTTTATTTTTTACAGATTTAGAAGATAAAATTGCAATTTTTACATGGATATAGTATGTAATGGTGAAGTTTTGGCTTTTAGTGTGACTATCAGCCCAGCTGTGTACACTGTACACGTTAATTTTTCATCCCACATCTGCCATTCATCCTCCCACCATGTCACCCTTCTGAGTCTCCAATGTCTAAGTATTTCATTCTATGTGACCTTGTATACATTTTATTTAACTCCTATTTGTAAGTAAGAACATGCATTATTTGACTTTATGTTTCTGAGTTATTTATTTCAGGTAAGATAACATCCTGTTCTTTATTCATACTGCTCCAAAAGACATGATTTCATGATGTTTTATAGTTGAATAGTATCCCATGGTGTAGATGTATACCACATTTTCTTCATCCATGATAAACACTTAAGTTGGCTTGGTGCCTGTGGCTCAACGGGCTAAGGCGTCAGCCATGTACACCTGAGCTGGCAGGTTCGAATCCAGCCCAGGTCCGCCCAACAACAATGACGGCTGCAACCAAAAAATGGCCGGGCGTTGTGGTGGGTGCCTGTAGTCCCAGCTACTTGGGAGGCAGAGGTAGGAGCCTTGCTTGAACCCAGGAATTGAAGGCTTCTGTGAGCTGTGATGCCACAGCACACTATCCAGGGTGACAGCTTGAGGCTCTGTCTCAAAAAAAAAAAAAAAGAAAAAGAAAAAAAACCACTTAAGTCGATTCCATGTCTTTGCTTTTGTGAAAAATGCTAAGATAAAAATACAAGTGCAGCTATCATTTTGATGTAATGATTTTTTAATCAATTCTTATTTTGCCATGCAGAATAACATAATTACAGGTTCTGGGGAATAGGATGTGGGCATGCTTGGGAGAGAAGACATTCTTTTACCAAACAGAGTGATACAAAGCTACTTATGGCAACATTTTCCTTAACCAGCCCTAATGAGAAAGTCACTGTGAATATGACATTTCATTTTTATTCAAAATATGTTGGAGGGATAAACTAGAGGAATGTGATTGAGCTGACATATTCCTTGAATAGAAAGCCTTTCAAGTGCAGTACGTTTTACATAATTTCCTTTATATTCACTCATAATCATAATGGTCTCTGTGGATATAATTACATTATTTAAAAACATATTTATCAATGTATTAATTGCTATCGATTCCATCAAATTTTATATAACTATTTAATATGTCTCAAGCACTGCAATAGGCATGTGATAGGACAAATGAACCAAGTATCACTTAGAAACTCACTAAAAAGCTGTCACAAAATTCAGTAGTATAAGTAATGACTCCATACCCATAGCCATAGAGTAATAACAATGGGAACAGCCAAACATACCAAATTACTGAAGAATTGATTCTGTGAAATAAAAATTCCAGAAAGCTATCAGTATTTTTAATTCTACATCTTTGTCATATCATTGTGGAAATTGACTAAGACTGAAAAATAGTAGGGGAATTAATAATCTTAAATAATACCTAGATTTGTGAGTCTCTTTTCTGACAGATACTCAGTTGATCGGCATACTGATATGGATCGTATTTTCAGTATCAACTCAGAAAATGGCTCTATTTTCACATTGAAGCCCCTTGACCGGGAATCTTCCCCTTGGCACAACATCACTGTAACAGCCACAGAAATAAGTAAGTTGGAGCTACATTCATCTGAACACAACGCTGTCTTTCACCAAAGAGGTAAAACAATGTCATGAAGTAGACACTTCCTTCAGTGGAATGATGGTTTGCTTTCCAAGATCTTAGAGAAATTATAGAGAATATTAATCTACTTTTAAATTCTTTCAAGAAGTATCAAATGATTATTCATTTCAAACATGATTTTCTTTTACACCTTATAATATGATACAAATAAAATTTAACATCATAAAAATTGTCTAAGAAATTATCTAGTACAAATAATACTTCATTCTCAATCACACTTTCCTCAATTTTATTGTACTTTTAATTAGACCGTGTAACAGAGCTGAGATATTCGTCTCTAATTCAGTTGAGAAAAAGAATGCTACAAAAATGATCTGATGCTCAGCTAAAAATGTGGCAAGTGATTCACTCCTGCTCGCTAAATGAGACTGAGATCTTACCCATGTTCTCTTTGCAGATAATCCAAAACAAGCTAGCCATATTCCTGTCTTCATCAGAATTCTAGATATAAATGACCATGCTCCAGAATTTGCCATGTACTATGAAACATTTGTTTGTGAAAATGCAAAACCGGGGCAGGTAAATAAAATTACTGTAAGTTTTTTCTTTTTAAAAAATTTAATGTTACAAAAGCAAATGACATTGCATCACTTTATTTGCATAATTTTTGTGGAAACTATTTTTGTTACTCCTTATCATTTATGTATTTTCCCTTACCAAAGAACTCACGGTGATCTTTTGAAGACTATTTAAAATTGATATAGTAAGTATAATTATATGCTTAAATTTATGTCCCAAGTATATAATGAATATCACATAGGTAAAAAGCTCTTACTGGATACATCATTATGCTGATGTTGAGTTATATTCACTAAAATAATGGAAATACATCATTGAATAAAATATAAAGTGTAAAAATTAGTTTGTTCTATGTTAAAACAGTACATTGTATCCCATGATTGAATTTATGTACACAACCATGATTTAATTAAAAAAAAATAAAAAGAGGCAATTGTGCCTCCCAAACTCACAGTCCCTTTTAATTTCCTTTCAAAAATAAAAAAAACTAAAAAATAAAATAAATAAAATCTCAATTTTTTTTCTCAAATGAATTTTGACACTTTTAATAACTTAGGAGAATTTGGTTTGATGTAAGTGATATTTTGTTTATGATTTTTAATTTATCATATCATTGAAATTGTTTTTAAAAATGTAAGGATTGCTGAGTCTCTTTACAAATTCATTTTTCAAATATATACAAATTAATTTTAAACAAGTGCAGAATATGTTCATCTTTAATAAAAAAATCTATTTTCCATCAATAACAACTACACAAATTTTACCGACTATAATCAGTTATTTATAAATTTCTTTAGGGAAAAAGTAGGCGTATGTTAGGAAGCATCTATTTTTCTACCATGTCGTGTTAACTGTAGAAAATAGAGTGAAATATATAGTCTTTATTCCAATGAAGAGTAGGGAGTCAATGTTTGTGCCGTCCTCAAACTGCAGATCTGTCCCTGAGTGTGGTTGTATTTGGAAGTAATTAAGGTTACATGAAATAGTAAGGGAGAACCCTGACCAGGTCAAGTTGATGTTATAAAAAGAGCTATTCATGCAATCCCTTCCCTCCCATCTGCCTGGTTCATGAACTGAGGAAACGCCATAATGCCGTGTGAGGACTCAAGGGACAAGGCTGTAATTTGTAAGGCAGAAAGAGAGGCCCGGACAGCAGCTGTCAGCAGCCGACCATGCTGGCACCTTGCATTGACCTTCCATCCTCCCGATCTGTGAGAAAATGCATTCTGTCATTTAAGCCACCTGGTCTATGGGGTTTTGTCATGGCAGCCCAGCTGACTAAAACAGAGATACATACCAAATTTGTCTTACATACACAAACATGCAACTTATTTTTTTTTCTTTTTGCCAACATAGAAAGTTATTGAGATTTTAACCACCCACATTTTTCTTTTTCACTTAGCAACAGTCAAAGGGGATAATCTTAATCTAGTAAATGGCTATTTTAAATTTGATCCTTAATTTTCATAGCAGCTACCTGTGAATTAATTTATTCAACCACTCTCCTATTTATGGACATTTGATTTATCAACAAAATGTTTTTCTAGCAGGCAGTACTATAATGAGCATTATAATATATTATGTTTGTTTACTACTGTGTATTATTTTACTTTGATATAATTGTTAAAGAAGTCTTAATTAAACTTTATGTATAAACACTAATAGATCCTGCCAAACCAAATAATTCTCAAAACATAGCACAATTAAGTGACACTCCCACCAAATATGTATGATTACCTACTTCTTTGGATGACTCTAGACTTTAAATATTTGCCAATATGTAAATATCTCATGATAATGTTAGTGCAAATTCCATCAAATTCACTGAAGTTGCACATTTATTTCATAATTCTTTGGCTTTTATTCCTTTAACTATTAATACCTGCATCAGTTTCCTGAGGCTGCCAGGACAAATTACCATAAACTAGATAGATGACTTAAAATGCATGTTTACTTTCCTCACAGTTCTGAAGGGTAGAAGTTTAAAGTCAATACGTCAGTAGGGTATGTTCTCTCTGAAAGTTCTGGGCGAGTCTCTTTCCTTGCCACTTCCTATCTTCATGGGGTTGCTGGAAATCTTGGCATTTCTTGGATTATGGACCACTTACTCCAGCCTGTGCCTCCATCATTGCATGGCTTTCTTCTCATATCTGTTTCTTTGTCTGAATTTGCCTCTTATGGGGATTCTAGTCATGGAATTATAAAACTCCCTAATCCAAATGATGTCATTTTAAACTGATTATCTCTGCAAAGTACCTAATTCCAAATGTGGTCTCATTCACAGGTTCAGGACTTGAATATATCTGTTGGAGAGGCACAAGTTGACTTACAGTAGCTTATCTATATTCTTTAGTCACTGTTATATGTGTTGTAACTGTAGTCACCTGTAAGAAAAATACGGACCCCCACTTTGGGTGCAAATCAGAGGTGATTTATTTATTCCTGCACAGGGGACCACTGCTAAAAAGGCAAATGGCTCTGAAGAGAAATGCAGGCAACCTTTTATAACCTTTTTGTGCTGATGTGGCAAAGCAAGCATACACAAAAGTGGAGTGTGGCAGGTTAAAGGACGGAGTTACAGTCAGGTAGTTGGCTCAGAGGTTGCTATGTGGCAGCTCAGGGAGTAACTCAGTAACCCTGGGGACAACTTGGAAAGCCCAGTAGCTTGGGAAACTCAGTAACCTAGGAAACCCTGCTTGAGTAAGTTTTTACCATTGTTTAGCTAGCTAGGGAGACAGGGAACTTAGAGAACTTCCTTGTAACCTGTTCTCAGAATTAAACCAATAAGGGGGGTTTTGAGATGGATGAGGACTCAGGCTTAAACAGTTAGGGGCCTTTAAGTGTCTTTTTACTACAATATGCTTGCCTTTTGTTAAGTTTGTGAATTATTGATACATTATGTGTTACTATTTGATAAAGTATAATCGACGCTAACAAATTTTAATTATTTTTAAATATTTTATTATCTCATACAAATTAACAAAGTTGAAAATAAAATGTAATACATATTAAGATACTGCGTTATATACCTTCTCAAACCATGTTTATAGAAGACCTTCTAATTATGTCAAGAAGTCAAAGAGTCACATAATCAAAGGACCACGTTTTATGATTTAAAATATTACTAAAAATTTGATTTGGAGGAGATCAGGATGTCACACAAGAATATCAATTTATTATATATTTTCTTATGCTCTAATTTTCCATAGGAAAAAAAAATGAAGTATGTATTAATCGTCCCAAATTATCAGAAGTGCTGTATAACAAAATGTATCATTACATGTCACTCTGTCAAGTATAGCTAATATTAAAATGAAGTGAATGAAGTATTAACTAGTGAATATGTAGGTTAGTACAATTAAAGAAAGCTCACAATAGTTACTAGAACACTAAATTAAGCTACTGTGAAATTCCAGCAATAACTCATGACAGAACGTTGGCCTACAATACCTGGAAGTGGTGCAGCTATTTGATTTTGGAGAAGAGACAGCTAAAAGGGAGGGTAAAGAAACAACTGATTTCAAATCACGCAGATGGCAGGCAGGCCAGCAGCTTCATGCTTTTTTCACTATAAAATGCTCAATGAAATTTTTTCTGTCCAACATGTTGTTTGAGGTTTTATCATCCACTATGGTATGCTTCTGTCTTACAAGGAGCTCAGCCAACAGGGCTCTAATTTTGAAACTTCAGCATTGACTTTACAAAAGTTACAAGTATTTCTTTGGATATGGATTTATGTAAAAACCATTAAAAGAAAAGGAACGACTTGGAATAAAATATGTAATAGAACTGTAGTAATATGTCTATAGCTTTAAAGTATCTTCTTTCTGATAATACATGATGAGTTATTTGATTTTCCAAAATTGCATTAATAGTATTCTTAATGTATAGGAGTGGTTAGGCTAAGCATTATTATTTTGAAAAATTCTTCTCTGTGATCTTCTCTGATGAGAAATTGTTTTCTAGTGGAAGCATATTGGTAACCAGACAATAATAAAACAGACTAGAGCCTTATAATGAAGTCAAACTAGTAGAGTTGATGGAGTTATTACATTTTCCCTGGGGTGGACAGGCAGCAGACAGTGATTCACTCAGAAGCCCTGAAAACTAATACTTGATTTCTCATTATTATCTACATAAGTTACGTAAGACAAAAACCATAAAATATCCTTGACATAATTTTCTAAAATTGTCGTGTTTGAGTTCTTCCACTGTACTGATCTATTTAAAACACAAACACACAGCTTTAAAATATCTTGTAGAAGACCATGAGTTGCTTTTGGTTTTAATTACTTAATTTTGGTTTCAGTTGATTCAGACGGTCAGTGTCATGGACAAGGATGATCCTCCCCGAGGTCACAAATTCTTCTTTGAACAAGTGCCAGAATTTCCTCTCAACCCCAACTTTACGATTGTAGACAATAAAGGTATAGAACATTCCTAAAACTAAAAATGATAAGAACTTTGGATGCAAAATTAAAAACAAATATGAAGGGGTTTTCTTTTGTTGTTGTTGTTGTTGTTTTAACTTTTGTTTTTCCCCCAGATAATACAGCAGGAATCATGACTCGAAAGGATGGGTACAGTCGCAACAAAATGAGCACCTATCTACTGCCAATTTTAATCTTTGACAATGATTATCCAATTCAGAGCAGCACTGGCACACTCACTATCCGTGTGTGTGCCTGTGATAACCAAGGAAACATGCAGTCCTGCACGGCGGAGGCCTTGACCCTCTCGGCTGGCCTGAGCACAGGAGCTCTCGTCGCGATCCTGCTCTGTGTTCTCATTCTACTGAGTAAGCGCAGCCCCTCTGAATGGCTCTTTTGACTCTCAGAATTCTCCCTCTTGCTGCCCAGGGATCATGCTCTGAATAGCACTCCTCTCCATAGCTAAAGATTGAAAATTATTACTTTTTATTAAAGTTGTTCTTTAGGTTAGGAAAAAAATTCAAATTTTGCATGGGGGACAGGCTTAACTTTTCAGAGATAAAGAAGCAAAGATAACATGTGCAGTATGTATACTTTTTATTTTTTATTTCAGAACATTAGGGTACACGTTTTATTTACGCACTTTGTTGTTTGTACAAATTAGGTCAGTGTTCTAAGTGTACACTGTACCCGATAGGTGTGAATGATATGTACATATTTTACATGTATTCTGTATATGCCATTAGTATTATATCTTGGACCAATTATGGTCACTGTTCTAAATATGTTTGATTTAATAAATGATTTAATCTTTATATTAACTTTACAAGGTAAACACATTTAACGAAAGGCTAAGTAAGTTGGCAAAAGTCATTCATTTAGAAAGTGTTTTAGCTAGCATTTAAATGCAGGTTATTCTATTTTAGAATTCTCCTTTTCAAGATGAAAAACTACTTTACCTTTACAAATAATATTACCAATGCATATTACATTATATATGTACACATATGTAAGTATTTAATATATATCTCAAATATGACAGTAATGAAACACTTTTTACTCATGAAACATATTAAACATACTATCTAGGGGTGCAATAAACCAAATTATAATGTAAAAATTAACTTTTTAAAAGGTCACTATGGCACTATGGTCATATCATATGTAACTTTCTAATATTTTCTAACTAAAGTTATGCTTGCAATAGCAAATATTTTATTTGAACATGCACTGACAGAACAACAATTTAATTCAATTAAACAGTTGTTCCACTGTAAAACATTCCAAAAAAAATTGGTTCCATCAAAAATTCATCCAAAATGCTATGCTTGCGGCAGGAGAGCTAGCCAAATTTATGTTCTAATGCTCAGATGTGCTGGCTTCTATTCACTGCAAATCCTTTCTGCTTTCTGGATGAAATCCCTTTGGCCAGATATCCTTACAGGACTTCAGTGGGGGCTTGATGAAAGTGAGGGAAAAACATTTGTCTCAGTTAAGATGATCCAACTACTTAGAAAAACATTTTCTCAGAGAGGTTTAGAACTTACACACAACTACCACCATTATCAGCAGTTCTCACCTCCACCTGCTGCTTGAGTTCAACTCCTCTGTAAAATATTTTTGTTTCCCTATGGAGATTAAAATTTGGCTTGCCCTTTTAGCTAACTGCTATGGATTTCATATTGTTTTATTTTCTCAGACAGTTCTACTCTCCTAATTTAGAACATGAAATTAAATAGATTGCAATTTAGTTTTTAAAAATTCTGTATCCATGTAATGCACACTAAAACACTCAAAGACCTTTATGCATGCCTGAGGAAACAAAAGGAGCCTCCCAAGTAAGTGTAGAAATTGTCAAACTAAATTCAATAACAATTTCCTCTACAAATATATACTAATAGGTGTTGTCTTTCATTCTGAGAATACCTTTCATCCTTGAGTAATATAAAAGGCACGCATTTCTTCTTTTCCATCTTCCCAATTTATTGGCTGAATATGGAGCAATTTTTATTATTTTAGTTGAAATTGTTAATAATTCAGGAGGTTTACAGTACACTTGTAAACCTTGGGTTTACAGTTTAAAGTCACTACAATATTCTTGCTATTATTTCATGTCCATATAGTAATGGCTTGAAATAGTTTCTGCTTTTCTTTCTTTCTTTTTTTTTTTTTTTTTGAGACAGATCCTCAAGCTGTCACCCTGGGTAGAGTGTCATGGCATTACAGCTCACAGCAACCTCCAATTCCTGGGCTCAAGCGAGTCTCCTGCCTCAGCCTCCCAAGTAGCTGGGACTGCATGTGCCCACCACAATGCCTGGCTATTTTT
>CAUYON010061354.1:0-14158 GCA_963573935.1 Arctocebus calabarensis
CATTGTAATGGAAGTTTTAGCCATTGCAATTAGGAAAGAAAAGGCGATCAAGGGTATCCATATAGTGTCAGAAGAGATCAAACCTTCATTCTTCACAGATGATATGATTATATACCTAAAAAATGCCAGGGATTCTACTACAAAACTCTTAGAACTGATTGAGGAATATAGCAGTGTCTCAGGTTACAAAATGAACACTCATAAATCTGTAGCCTTTATAGATACCAACAATAGCCAAGCTGAAAAAACAGTAAAGGACTCTATTCCGTTCACAGTAGTGCCAAAGAAGACGAAATATTTGGGAGTTTATCTAACAAAGACGTGAAAGATCTTTATAAAGGGAATTACAAAACTTTAAATAAAGAAACAGCTGAAAATATTAACAAATGGAAAAACATACCATGCTCATGGCTATATCTATAAGAATCAACATTGTTAAAATGTCCATACTACCCAAAGCAAAATGCAATTTTAATGCAATTCCTATTAAAGCTCCATTGTCATACTTTAAAGATCTTGAAAAAATATTAATAAAAATAATACATCATTTTATATGGAATCAGAAAAAAACTTGAATAGCCAAGACATTACTCAGAAATAAAAACAAAGCTGGAGGAATTACACTACCAGACCTCAGACTATACTACAAATTGATAATGATCAAAATATCTTGGTACTGGCACAAAAACAGAGAGGTAGATGTATGCAACAGAAAAGAGAACCAAGAGATGAACCCAGCTACTTAACATTATTTGATTTCTGACAAGTCATTTAAAAACATTCAGTGGGGAAATGATTCCCTATTTAACAAATGATGCTGGGTGAACGGGCTGGAGACCTGTAGAAGACTGAAACTAGACTCACACCTTTCACCATTAACTAAGATAGACTCTCACTGGATTAAAGATTTAAACTTAAGACATGAAACTATAAAAATACTAGAAGTGAAAGGAAAACTCTTGAAGGAATCCACCTGGGCAAATATTTTATGAGGAGGACTCCCTGGGCAATTGAAGCAGCATCAAAAATACACTACTGGGACAGGATAAAACTAAAAAGCTTCTGCACAGCCAAGAACACAGTAAGTAAAGCAAGCAGACAGCCCTCAGAATGGGATAAGATATTTTCAGATTATGCCTCCGACCAGAATTCACAGAGAACTCAAACGTATTAGTAAGAAAAGAACAAGTGATGCCATCTCAGGGTGAGCAACGGACCTGAAGAGAAACTTCTCTAAGGAAGACAGGCACACGGCCTATACACACATGGAAAAAATGCTCATCATCCTGAATCATCAGAGAATTGCAAATCAAAACTACTTTTAGACATCATGTAACCCCATTAAGATTAGCCCACAATACAAAATCCCCAAACCAGAGATGTTGGCTGGATGTGGAGAAAAGGGAACACTTCTACACTGCTGGTGAGAATGCAAACTAATATGTTCTTTTTGGAAAGATGTATGGAGAATACTTAAAGATCTAAAAATAGACCTGACAGTTGAGCCTATAATTCCTCTACTAGGTATATATTCAGAAGACCAAAAATCACATTATAACAAAGGTATTTGTATCAGAATGTTTATTGCAGCACAATTCATCATTACTAAGTCATGGAAGAAGACCAAATGCCCAACGACCCACGAATTGATTAATAAATTGTGGTATATGTACACCATGGAATATTATGCAGCCTTAAAGAAAGATAGAGACTTTACCTCTTTCATATTTACATGGATGGAGCTGAAACATATTCTTCTTAGCAAAGTATCTCAAGAATGGATGAAAAAGTACTCAGCCTTACTATGAAACTAATCTGTAGCTTTCATATGAAGGCTATAATCCAATTATAGCACAAGAATATGGGGCAAGGGACAAGGGAAGAGAGGAGAGGAGGGATGGGTGGAGGGAGGGTAATTGGTGGGATCACACCTATGGTGCATCTTAGAAGGGTACAGGTGAAACTTACTAAATGCAGAATATAAATATCTTAACACAAAAACTAAGAAAATACCATGAAGGCTATGTTAACCAGTTTGATGAAACTATGTCAGATTGTATATGACACCAGCACATCATACCCCATGATTGCATTAATGTACACAGCTATGATTTAATAAAAAATACAAAAAAAATTCATCTGAATCCAATTTTATAACCAAAACATTTTCTTTTACCAAAATATTAATAAATATTTCACTGTTCAGTTCTGCTCTTTTAAATTTCTCAACAATACAACTGTGCACTATTTTGAATATAATGTCCCTATGTTACAAGTCCTTCTATGAATTTGTACATAAGATCGTCATATAATTATCTGATTTACTTTCTAATGCTATGATTCAAAGCAAGGACAAAAGTCCCTTCCTGTTTCAATGTGTATACTTGAAATTAAATAATTGTGATGATATTTATAATTGCTTAACCTACTTAACACAGTATGATAAATTTATTGTTAAATCATATAAGTGAATATAGGAATGTGTATACGTATGTGTGTGCTTATATATGCTTTTGTGCCTCTGCATGTTCAATATTTGGAATGCAAATAAATATATATAAATGTATATATATATCCACTTTTTTAATTGTTTTACTTCAAAATGATACTTAGAGGAATGTATGGAATACAGGAATAACACATATAGACAAATATTATGTTAAATAATATAAAAAGGGGGAATTAGGCTCAGCGCCCATAGCACAGTGGTTACAGTGTCAGCCATATACACTGAGGCTGGTGGGTTTGAACCCAGCTGGGGCTAGCTAAACAAAAATGAAAATTGCAACAATAAATAGCTGGGCATCATGGCCGGAGTCAGTAGTCCAAGCTACATGGGAGGCTGAGGCAAAAGAATCACTTAAGCCCAAGAGTTTGAGGTTGCTGTTAGCTGTGATGCCACATCATTCTACTGAGGGCAACATAGTGAGACTCTGTCTCAAAAATAAATATAAAATAAATAAAAAGGAGGCATTAAATTGTGTATTTATCACAATACTCAAATTACATTTTTCTCATCTTTTGTAGAACAGAAAAAATCAGTTACATATTTGTCATTATGGCAGCAAATCATTATGAATTAGAATAATCTTCACTAGTTTTCTTTTGTTTTAGAGCAATCTATTGTGAATACTTGAATAAGAAAAAATAGTTATTTAACAAACTATGCCATTAAGAATAATTTCATAAGTTTAGAACTTTGCCAATTATAATCATTACTTAAGGGAAAGGGCAATGATATATAATCCCCCTTCTATAAAACATTTCTACAAGGACAGTGTTCTCTGAAATCCTTTTTTCTAAAATTATGATTTTTATAAGCTGTCTTAGATTATTTTTGATAAAATTTTCTCAGTGTATTATGTGGGATATACTAGTTGCCAAACTGTTCAAATAGAAACAGATTTAGAAAAAAAGATTTATTAGATTAATAAATACCCCCATGAACAAGTCAATCAGTCATCAGTCTGGTCTTCCTCACAGAATTCCAATCAATAAATGTAAAATGAATGGGGAAAATGATAACTTATCATTGTTGTACCACAACTATAATTGCCCTTTGTGAGATTCACTGATGGATGCTAAAGTGGGTAAAGTTTAAACTAATACAGCGTATTTGCAGTCTCAAAGAACCTTCTCCAAAAATGATAGTAACTAAATAATACTCAGTGGAGGATTCTTGAGAATGCCTGTTTAGTCAGGAGCACAGAAGAACTTCTTATACCTTCTTCCCCTGATATGATGTCCAGAAAACAGGATCACCTCACTGGTATCCTTCCAGGAACTCATAATCTTAATCTGACCAAGACAAAACATCAAATGCAAATTGAGAGTCATTCTACAATAGCAACTAAGTGCTTGTTTTATACCTCTCTTTACCTTTGCAAAAATATCTATTTTTACATGCATAGATTATTATATTATGTTATTTTTCTATACATAGAGTATATATAACAAACATCATCTTAATTTCTCAATTCAACCATAAATTCTGAAAATCATTATTATTAGTTCTATAGAAGTGATCACCTTAAAGGAGTTGCATGGTATACAGAACACATTTTAAGGTACATAGAATGCATCTGTTGTCATATAATATTTATTTAAGTAATCACATATTAATGAGTTTGACACTATACCTAATTTTTGATAATATTAATTATATAGTGAAGACATTGTGTATTATTTACATATAATATATGCATGTATACAGCTGATCTTGTACCTTATGATACATTGCTATATACAAAAATAGTAAAATAATTTTACTATTAAAATATTTCATAGTTATATGGTAAAATAATTTATATTAAAATAGTAAAATAATTTTTTTTAAAGAGAGTCCTACTCTGTTGCCCCAGGCTGGAGTGCCATGGCCTCAGCCTAGCTCACATCAACCTCAAACTCATGGATTCAAACAATCCTCCAGCCTTAGCCTCCAGAATGGCTGCAACTACAGATGCCTACCAAACACCTGGCCAATTGTTGTATTTTTAATAAAATAATTTTTTAAATATTATTCCATAACATAGATTCGCTTCCGTAGAAATTATATAATTTTTAATCCCACTTGCATTGTGTGATAGCACCATTCATCCAAAGCACAATGACACATTATTTTGTCAAACTTTGAAATACTTTTAAATGAAAGGTAACAAAAGATCTCCACTTCTGGGTTCTCAGAAAATAATTAGTTAACCAGATCATGAATAATTCAAAGTGAGATAATTTTAAGGTAGATAATTTTTTTTAATTAAACATCAAAATACATCTCAATATGCTTTTAATTTCCTAATTTGGATTTATTGATTTAAACATTTTTAAATATGAAACTGAAAAATATCAATTATATCACGGTGTACAATGTGATGATTTTATATACATGTACATGTGTAATTATCATCACAATCAAATTAATTAACACACCTATCACCACCCATGCTGCTCATTAGATGCCCAGAATTTGTTTGTCTTAAAACTGAAAATTTGTATGCTTTGATTAACATTTCCCCATTTCCACCACATCCCCTTGTGACCACTGATCAAGTCCATATCTTTATAATGTTGACATTGTTGGATAGTGCACATAAATGGGATCATAAATTATTTGAATTTGTTATCTAGTTTATTTTACTTAGCATCAAGTCCTCTATTTAATCCACATTGTCACAAATGACAGACTTTTCTTCTATTTCATGGTTAACATCCCATATGCATGTGTGTGTGTGTGTACCTCACGTTTATTCATCCATTCATCCTTCAGTGGATATTTCCATGATCACAATAATGTTGCGAAGTATATGGGAGTGCAGATATCTCTTAAAGATATTTATTTCTTTTCCTTTGGATAGACAGTATACCCAGCAGTGAGACTGCTGTGTCATATGGTAATTATAATTTTAAGTTTTTGAGGAACTTCCAAGCTATCTTCCATAATGACTGTGCTGATTTACATTGATAACAGTGGCATGCAGAGGTTCTGTCTTCTCCATATGCTTGCCAACACTTGTTACTTCCTATCAATCTGACAATAGCCTAACTAACAGGTGTGAGGTGATACAGATTGTGGTTGTGATTTGTATTTCTATGATTATTAGAGTTGCTGGGCACCTTCTTATTTGCCTGCTGGCCACTTAGATGGCTTCTTTGGAAAAAAACTCCATTCAGAACTTTTGTCAATTTTTCATGAGCTTATTATTATTTTTATTCCCTATTGAGCTGTGTGCATTCCTTACATATTTTGAATATCAATCCCGTACCAGATAAAGGATTGTTAATATTTTCTCCCATTACTTAGGTAGCTAACCGTTTCCATTGCTGTACAGAAGCTTTTTAGTTTGATGTCGTCCCACTTGTTTATTTTTGCTTTTGTTGCCTGTGCAGTTGGTGTCTTAGCCAAAAATCTATTACCAAAACCAACACCAAAGATCATTCCCCCTATGTTCTCTTATAGGAGTTTTATGGCCTCAGTTCTTACAGTCAACTCTTTAATCTATCTTTAGTTAAGTTTTTAGTATGACTTAAAGCAAGGATTTAATTTTAGGCTTTTGCATGTGGGTATTTTCATACTTAGTAGATATTTTACCAAATCTTACAACATGAGAGATTAGGTTAAGCAAACCATTTGATTAACAGAAAACAGATCCTTCACATCCTCAGAAATATTGTGGGAATTTGAATCAGATTTCTGCAGTGTTTTTGTCATTAGGAAGAGCATCTCACTTTGTTTGGTACTGTTAATCTACCTCAATGCCTCAGAGGAAATTGTCTCTCTGCTGCTGTGTTTTGCTTATTTTGCCCATGTTAATTACACAGATGGTTCATTAGTGATGTCTGAACCTGGTCACTAAGGATTTTTCACTTTATTCCTTCAGGTGATGCCAGCGCACGTACAGGAGAGAGAGCAGAAAAAATAAATAATGCTATTTGGTGTGTAGAAAATCTAACTCTCTGCTCAAAAAGATCACAGAAGCTACCTCTCTGGAACCAGAAGAAATTCTTTGTTTATCCTCCCTTACAGTAAATGTTCTTACCATCATTACAAAGACCAAAGAAAATATTTCCAAGTTTTGAACTAATGAAGAGTCTCTAGAGTTCTTATATGATGTGAAAATGAGAAACTAGGAGAGCTCAAAACCCTTCAGAAGATGACTGCATAGTCAATTGTGTTAAACTGGTACAAAGTCATGTCTTTCTTAACTCAGTTAAACCCACTAGGGAGCTGTCCCCTGAAACTATGAAAAAAATTGAAAGAGTAAGTACTGCAAGGTTGGTATAACAATTACTTTCTCTTTTGAGAGAGGAAAGAAATAATTGCTGGTATATTCTTCTGCAATTTTGTTATTAAATTTGTTTCAACTTTTTCATATGAAAACTCTGATGGATACACTCTGAAACCATGAAACAACCCTTTAATAAGACCAATGTTATAAGCAGGGTATATTGATGCATTCCCATGGGTAGCAGTTGTGGTAATTTGTGCAGTGTAATCTAAAGACACACAGAAATAGACCTTCCAAATACATGGAATATATTCCAGACAAAGAATGTAACATTGCTTAAAATTGCAACATTTTCTAAATTGCAAATATTATTTTATGATTAAATATTTAAGCAAATAACATATAACCTCCTGTTACTTTAACAAAATTGGTACTTTAATATTTAAGTGAGACAACTTACTCTATTGACAGGCCTTTCACAAGGCACTGCACAAAATGATCAAGGTGAAGAAGAGTATTTCACTAAGACAGTCTTGGCCTGGTGTGTGTTCAGAGGGTAAAGGATGAAAAAGAGATAAGGAGATAGAAGAGATGCCAATTCTGAGTTACTTCATACTTTGTTCCTCTTTTTTTCTTTTTCTTTTTTTTTTTTTAATTTCAGGTTAATGAGGGCACAAACAACCAGGTCATAATATTTGAATTTCTTAGGAAGAGTCCCTCTTATAGATGTTCCCCCAAACCAAATGTCTACTACATGCCCCCAACATTATGTCCATTAAGTGGGAGCACCTCAGCTCCCTTTTCCCCCCTCACTCATTCCTCCTCCACTCAACTTGAAATGAAATGAGTTTTTCTCCTATATGGACTTGATTTAGATTGACTACTGGTTTAATATTAGTATTGAGTACATTGAATATTTGCTTGTCCATTCTTGTGATACTTTGCTGAGAAGAATGTGTTTCAGTTCCATTCAGGTTAATACAAAATATGTGAAGTCACCATCCTTTTTGTGGCTGATGACTATTCCATGGTAAACATACACCACATTTTGGTGGCCTTGAAATAGTTAGGAGATCATTAATTTTTACATGAAGCAAATCAAAAAATAAGGCATAGTATCACCACACTACTTATTTATATAAAAGAGAAACCATTAATAAATTGATTTTATCCAACAAAATCACAAACTCAAAAGCAGGATTTTCATAAAACAAACAGGATTGAGGGGATTCTCTGGAACATCTCAGAGAATTTGAAAACAAGGAACACTGTTTTTCTTTCCTGGGATAAGATGATGTGAGAGGCTCCTTAAGGAACTAATCTTTGGGGAAGAAGTTTTAGTTTTCATCCAAGGGCACAGTATTAGTTTTATGGATTTTCTGAGAACTCTTGAGAGTTTCAGTGAGCAAGCATGTGTGACAGGCTGCAATATTGGTCAGAGTGCTTTGTTAACATCTTCACCCTAGTCATGCCAGATTTGCACCACTGCCCTTAAAAGACATGTTTATTAGGTTTCCTGCATAACTTCCCGTGTCCCTATGATGTCTCATTAAGGTGGAAGGTGGACCTTGCTATAAGTATTTCCTGGGATTTTTTATAAGACGTGTGTCCACAGGAAGGAGGAATTTATTTTCCCAGGCTCAGAAGACTCATGATATTTGTGGTAATTTTTAAGATGCAAACTGATTGATAAAAAATAAATAAATAATAACAGGGAAACTCAGTGAAAACTCATTTCTATGACAAACTAATTTTATGTCCTGAGGAAATATTTCATTTAGTAATGGAGAAACAAGAAGAACCCTAGAGACTGTATTTTCACATAAGACATATGTTTATAGCTTATTTCCATAACCACTGGAAATAATCAATGCAGGCAAAGGACAAGGAGCAGAAATAGACTAATTTCCTTTTGCTGAAGAAGGCATGTGGTGGTGCAGGATCACGTCAACAAAATGAAACCAATAATGCAAATAGATGATGCCTGTTAGTATTTTGCCATCCTTCATTTTTTCTGATCTTGTAAGTATAGGAATTAGGCAATCCTTTGATGATGTAAGGGGCAGCACAGGTGTACAATGTAGATGACATCCAGGTTGCTCAACAAATGTCCTTGAAAAAGACAGTTCTCGCATGTAAATAAGCATATAGAGTGATTGAACTGCTTTTCTTGTAATTTTTACTATTCACTAGGATCGGACCTCATTTGCTTACTGCCTACAATAAATGTATTAAGCTTTGTGTTCCAGAAATCTATGTTTGTGACAAATATATTTGATGATTCTAATTCACAGACCTAAACACACCACACAACCTTGTCAAATCCACCTGTTTCTGGAAGAAGACAGTAAAGTGTTAGGTAAACACAACTGAGAAAATTTTAATATCAATCAGATGAGTTTTATAATACAAAGCCCATCCTGGTGCCTGGTTAGCAGTAGACACTGGATGGAATAGTAAAATTTAAACCAGATTATTTCATATTTTCCAACAGCCAAGTGGGTGCAGGTCCCATTATGGAAGTAAGTGGATGTGCAATCACAGGGTGGAGAAGAGAGCAAAGGATCCAGAGCTGCTTAATTTCTAGGGAGGAGTGGAGGAAGAAATGTTGGAATGAAGCACATCACACAGTACACTCTCACAGATCTTGCACCTGCAGAGTCAGGCACAAGGAGTTTGGGGATTTAGGAAGCAGGGTCCACAGAACAGAGGCGCTGAAGCAGACTTTACATTTGTCACAACTTGTCTTCTGAAAAAGAAAATATATTCACCGTTAGTCAATAAGATACAAAGAATTAAAAATGAATTTAAAGTGTCATTGTGTTTCTGAAGAGAAAAAGAGACAGGAGGCTATTTAAACTTAAAGTTTGGGTAAAGGAGAGGGAAAGTAAAAAGTAGAAAAGGACCAAGTATAGGTTGTACAGGTCTAATAATTACATAGATAAATTTTGTCTTTTTCACTCAGAATAAGCTTCTATCTCCTTTCCAAATGCTGATTTTTGCCCGTGTGTATGACTCACTAGCAGCCTATTCACAAGCGACTGAGACCAGTGGGTATGAAGTCAAAAATACTTTGCAGAATGTGCCACAGCCTGTTAGAAATTATGGAGGTTACAATTCATTTAGATAGTCTTATGGTCCTCAGAATAAACATTTCAACAGCCTTTTTGAAGTCTGACATATACAAACACTGTGCATATTTCGTATATTAAATGTGATGAGTTTTGTTTTTGTTTGTGTTTTTTTGCCACCTGCCACCGCCGGCATATGGGGAGGGCGCTCTACTTTGAGCTACAGGCGCTGCCCGATCAAATTAGTTTTAGTGGGTTATTCCTTTTTTGGGTCTCTTTTTTAGTTTTTAGTTTTTAGTCCCCCTTTTTAATAAAAAATTTAACATGATACCTGCCTTCTTACACTTTTCAGTGCAGTGTCGTCAACTAGAGGCGCCTTGTTGTCAGCGCATCTTTAGAACATACTGTGAGTACCTGAAATTGACAACTCTTACACTTCCTATTTCCCATCCCTTCATGTTCTGGCTACCAAGATTCTAACTCTCTACTTCTATGAGCTTGGTGGTTTTAGATACCTCAGCTGGGTGGTACCATGTAGGGTTTTCCCTCTGGAGCTAGCTCACTTTACTCAGCATGATGTCTTCAAGGATCTTCCATGTGGTTACGTATGCAGGGTTTCTTCTTTAACATATCTACTTCACGTAGATCTGTTTGTAATTTGGAGATTCATTGTTTCTTAGATACACGGTATGCAAATACTTTTCCCATATTTTAAGTTGTTTTCTAAATCTACCACTATTCCCCAACTTATTACTATTTGCTCCTTTATTTTAGAAAATATTTGGATGAGTTAATATTTGGTAGCATTAATTATTAGAAAGCTAAATAGTCCGAATTATTTTTTGACTATGTATGGACTACTGAGAACTCCCATATAATAAAGAATCTTACCCATGATTACACTGTGGGTGAGCGTAGTAGAATTACTAAAAGAGAGGAGTTGTTTTCAACTAAATTTTTCCTACTTACGTATCTCTTATCTCTTTCTATGGCTGGCTCTCACTAACTACAAAAGAAAATCCCCATTTTTATAAGAGTGTGTGTTCTTTGACTCAAAAGTATAGGTCATGAGAAACGTAGCTGCTATGATACGCTAGGAAAAGCCAAATAAACAATTTTACTTTATAAGTGTTCTAAGCAAAAAGAAATGTGATGATATTATTTTTCCTTTATTATTTTTACTAAATTTGCAAAATAGATATTATCTACCTTGTAGACTTTGTAATTTCTCTTCATGCCAAATATTTGTAATTCTCTGCAAACATCACTCACTGAGTTTGATTCTGAGCAATGTGTAGAACTGGACACCTAAATGAACCTTCTAATATGTATAAAAGAACGAGTAGATTTAATATTCTGAATATGAAAAGGCTATTTCACTAATGACTTTCAATTACATTTAATTAGCAAATATACTAAGAATATTTATATGAAAGAAATGGATTGCAGGAAATAAGTGGGAAAATAAATTATTTAAACCAACAAGAAAAAGAATGCTTTGGAAATAATCATAGGATACAGCTGCACTTCTAATCTTTTTCACATTTCAGCAGAAGCCCTCTAGCTATCAGTGTTACCTGATAATTTCACATTTAAAGAAAAATTAAGTCTTCTATATAAAAGATAAAAATACGAGTTAAATTTACATAAAAGTTATACTAATTCATTCAAAAGTTATTAAAAACATACATGGGCACAGTTTCTTTACCAACAAAGGATATAACAAAGAACGTGCAAAGCACCTGTTCTTAATTTTCCAGTGATCCAAGGATGATTAACATACTCTTGAAATTCATGGCTATATCCATACATTTGATGTATGTGAATTGCACTGATTTTAGTGAAGTAAAATAATCCAAAGTCCCTCATATAAGATGAATAAATCTTTAAGACATCTTTAGAAGAAAGGAACAAGGAAAGTAAAACAACCTCAGTCTCTGAAAGATGAGATATGAGGATCAATTCTGGGAAAAGGTAATAAAAATTACAAGCACCTAACAAGGAAGAGCTCAGGAGAGAGATGATTACCAGAAACAAGTAAATAAACAACAACAACAGATAGGGCATTATAACATTAAGTGAAGAAAGTAGTTCACAGGCCAAAAAGGTCTGGAAAAAATATTAGACAAAAGAGGATTGGCAGCGTGTAGAATTGGAACTATTCAGACTTTTTCCTTAAGAATACATTCAAAATAACAGTGTATAGTTTGAAACATATGTGAACATGAGAACTTTGACCAACTGACCAGACGAGGCATTAAGGGATATAGCTAATTCTCAGTATAAAAATAACTGTAGTATTTCATCATTCAATTTTTTTAAAAGTGCTATATTTGCCTGATAAAAAGAAAATTTAAGTTTTGAAAATATCTCTACTTTAAAGAAATTTGTGAAAACATACAGGAAAAAAACAATAATTATGGTACGGAATATAATACAATGTGATATATTCCAAGAGAGGTAAGTAGCAGGCACTTGAAAAGAACACAGGAGCATAATTTTACATTATCTGTTTAGGTGAATGAAATTTCCATGAAGATCTGATACCTAAGAAGAATTCTGAAGGACAGGTCTCCATTAGTCAAAAGATTATCTCCTGCAGTGGAGATACTATGTAGAGAATATGAAAAAAATACAAGTGGTAATACAAGTGGTTAGTGGAACATAAGTTAAAGGAAGAAAGGTAAGAAAATGGAAACTGATGAAATGAGAAAATCAAGAAAATCCTGTCCATGAAGAGCCTTCCAGTCCATACAAAAGAGATAAATCCATGAAATAGTAACACCAGAGAAGAGAAGGATGGGAGATAGACTATGACTATCCACAGCATGTAGTAAGGGAGATATCCGTGGAACATCCGATTTGTGATGTATACTTAGAGATGAATCTGGTCTTTGAAATACATCACATAGGTGATCCTTAAATCAAATGGGCTGGGCTGACATCACCCTTGAAGAGTAGAGAGTACCAAAAATATCAAACAGAAATAGGAGGCCAGGAGGCAAAAGATACATCATTGGGGAATATCAATATCTCACAAATGAAGAGAGAGGAGACTTTAGAGGAACATTAAAACAAAAGATCTAAGGCTAGGAAGAACATCAGAATGATAGCATGGAACCCAGTTAAGGAATGATTGAACTATTAATTTTAAATGTTATGGCAATTCTAGGGAAGATAATTAGCTTCAACAGTAATTATATCCTTGCAGGCATTAGGAAAGCTGTAGGAGGTGAGAGGGACAGTGAGGCCACAGAGGGGTAAGGCCTAAATGGAGTGAGAGTGAGATCATAAGGGAACACTAATGTCTTTTTAGAAGATTTATTAGCATAATAAAAACAGACCCAGCCTATAAGATAATGGATTCATGTTAATTTTCAGACATTTTAGGTTTGGGGACTTTTAGAAAAAAAGAAACTATGTTAACTGAACATAAAAAGAAAGCAAGTGAGAATATTCTCTTCATAAATACCTTGAACCCAAGTTTTTCACACACTACAGATAAAACAGTTGTACATCAAACATCTATAGGTACCATAGTGTTGGTCATGAGGAATGCCTACAGAGGAGAATAAAAAGTCCAGGGACCAGCTCTTAATATCCAGTGTGTTGTGGTGTTCTCATTGTTGTTTTGTTTGCTTTTCAGGAGAAATACATCTTTCCCTTAAAAAAAAAACCAAAAAACAAAAAAAAAAACCCACCTGGGATAATTACCTGTATATGTCTTATATTTAGAGTTTCTCTTGGACAAAGAAAGTTAAGTAACCATGAAATGACATTGTCATTTTCTAATGTATTTATGAATCTGATTCACACAATAATCTACAATCAGATGAGTTTGTCATTTCTGTGGGGCAAGGTATGATGAAAGAAAATGTTGGACTGTTTTTCAGTAACACAAATTCCATAGGAAACATCCACTGACTTATATATAAAATTCAGAAAGACTACTGGAATAGTAAACATAATGATTATTATGTGAAGGGTGAAAATAAATGCCGGCTGGTTTCTTTGGGCTCCAATGTACAGCCTTTGCCATAGAGACTGAGTATCTCCCTCCTGGTAGTGATGAGAAACTACACAGCAGTAACAACTTTCATCTTGCTGGGGTTGACAGATGACCCACAGATGCAAGTTCTACTTTTCATCTTTCTATTTCTCACCTACATCCTGAGTGTAACAGGGAACCTGACTATTATCACCCTCACCTTGGTGGACCACCACCTAAAAACTCCTATGTACTTTTTCCTCAGAAATTTTTCCTTCTTAGAAGTCTCCTTCACCACAGTCTGTATTCCCAGGTTCCTGTACAGTATATCAACTGGGGACAACACTGTTTCCTACAATGCTTGTGCAAGTCAAATA